>PVKA01012138.1:0-58702 GCA_004027165.1 Ctenomys sociabilis | reverse complement strand
GAAAGCACAATTAGCAGAGGGTCCATTACACTGATGAGCCGGACTAGAGCAAATGCATACCAATTGTTGACCTGGGTATCAGCACAGACCAGGTGAATCAAATCCTGGTGGAGGCAGTAGGAGTGAGAGAGAAGGTGGGAGCTGCAGAAAGGCAGGCGCTTGAGTAGGAAAAGGGAGGGAAGAACAGCCAGGACACAGCACCAAATGACAGTGAGCCCAATTCTACCAATGACCTCACTGGTAAGGATGGAAGCATAAAGGAGGGGATGGCAGATGGCCACATCGTGGTCAAAGGACATAGCCAGCAGGACAGAGGACTCCATAAAGGAGAATCCACAGAGGAAGAACAATTGAGCAAAGCAGGCCTCAAGGCTAATTTTATGAATGTTCAACCAGAACATCCCCATGGTGGTGGGCAGGGTGGTAAGAGTGAGGCCCAGGTCAGTCAAGGCCAGCGTGGAGAGAAATAGGTACATGGGCTGGTGGAGCGACGACTCTGTGCGTACGACAGCAAGGATGGTGGTGTTGCCTATGAGAGAGATGAAGTAGAGGCAGCAGAAGGGAATGGAAATCCAGATGTGGTAGCCCTCACATCCAGGGATGCCTGTGAGGGTGAAGTAGAATGGATCTTGCGTGATGTTCATAGCCATCCTGGAGGAGCGCAAAGACTCCAGTCTGAGTGTTCCACGCTAACATCTCATCAACATGTGCCTGCCCCAGCGTGGTTCTCTATCTGTTCAGTACAGGATACAACAAGCAGGTGTTTGTTATTCAACTGTGAGTTCCTCATTCATAAATTTCCACTTATGGAACGCTCACTTTTCAGACGTTCATGTCCCGTGTTGTGTACAAAACATTACATGTATGCTTCTTGCAAGCCTCTTGCAACATGCATCAAAATGCCTCCTGTATGTCTATCTCCTTGCCTACATATTTGTATGTATTCACAGAAAGTGGCGTAATTAATATTTCCAACAACTTACAGATCATCAAATCTAAAAACTGAATTCATTTTCTACCTGGTATTATAGGAAAATAAGGTTATGCTATTTCTTCTTATTTGCTTGGATGGCAGTCAGATTGAGATAGCGAAATATAAAGTGATGCCCAGGTTTCTTGCTCAAGTGACCAGGAGTTACAGTGACAATTATTTTTAACGAGGCACTGAAGTAAAAATACAAAACCAGGTTGGTTTGTGCATGCAGCTTCATCATCATAGAAGCTCAGAAGAATTACAAGCAACTGCGTAGGAGGCCTATTAGGAGAGACAGAACTCTGCCAGGAGTTTTGAGATTCGTATATTTTAGGTAACTCAGAACTGAGGCATTACTATGAGGTAAGCAAGAATTTAGAGTGAGGGCAGAAAGAGGCCTAAGGGAGCAGCATAACAAAAGTAAAATTAACTGTAGGCAGATCTTGAAAACAAAGCAAAGGAGACTGTAAAGGATTGTCAGAAAGCAGGGAAGAAAACAAGGAAAATAAAATTCAGAGCCCAAGGAGCTAAAACAGATTTGGTGCTGCTCTGATAATCAGCAACATGAATTATTACAAAGCATGTGTTCATTTTAGAAACAGGAATGCCGCCATGTTTTTGAAAGACATCTTGAAGTCAGTTCCAGTTAAAGTGGCTTAAGGGTGGATTAACAGGAAAGGGCAGTTTTCTTGGATTATATATTCTTGTAAAAAGATCTGTACTGCCCTCTAGGGGAGTATTTGTTCTGTTGTGTTGCTTTGCTGTTGGCAGTAATCCATAGTCTCAAACCACTGCAAGGCAAGCCCTCTACCACTCAACTACATTGTTACGTTTTTAATAATGTACTTTTAAGACAAGTTCTCACTAAGCTGCCCAGGCTGATCTTGAATTTTCCATCTTCTTGCCTCTTTCTCTGAAGTAGCTGGGAATATAGGCATGTGTCATCACTCATGGACAAATTTTCTGTTCTCTAAATAAACAAAAAGGTAATGATTTCAGCTGGGGAGATGGCTCAGTAGAATAAGCGCTTCGCTGGCAAGCACAAGGGCCTGAGTTCAATCCCTGGTTCTGCCAAAAATTAGATATATATCTATATATAGATATATAGATGTGCAGATCTATATACAGATGACTAAATGAATATTAATTTTATAGTATGCTGAGAACGAAAGCTCTTTCTGTCCTTAGGAAGAAATCAACAATACTTAATGAGTTCCCAGGATGCACAGCCGTTAGCCATGAGATCCTAAGAATTCTGCAGTGCCAAACTAAGAACACATGGATGAGTCATTTAAGTCAACAATTTGTAAGAAACAAAAAAATGTAAAAGTGGAGTTAATGAATAGATAAACTAAAGATAAAATGGACTTTCTAAGTTAGAAAAAACATAAAAGGTTTAAAATATATGTTCAGAAATTATTTTGCTGAGCCAATATAATTTCAAACCTGAGAAATCTGATGAGGAAAATGAAATGTGGACAAACATCAAGAAACAAACTGTAATGAAAAAGCCAAAATTGAAGACAAATTATAGAGGCTACCAAAAATCAACAAAAAATTAAATAATAAAAATTGGGATTTTTCTCTTGGAATTTAAGTATAAATAAACGAGAGGCCATAGAAAAAGTTTACAAAAGCTGCTAGCACTGAGAACTAATATCTTGAGTAAGATGACTGAGGTGGCCAGGTCTGAAGGCTCTGGAGGGCTCTCTGAAGCCTTCACAAAACTATAAGCCAAACAGTGATGACTTTGTTGCCATTGTTGGGAAAGGGGAGTGGGAGGACAAGAAGCAGGATGGAATTGGGGGATCAACAGATTTTGCGAAGAGAATCAGGTAAGAAATGTAGGTGTGTTTGCAATTATGAGTGTGTGTGTGTGTGCGTGCGCGTGTGTGTGTGTTCAGTGTGTGTGCATGTGCGTGTGTGTGTGTGTGCGTGCATGCATGCACACGTGCCAGGAGGAGGCCCTGGACTGATGCTTGCAGCAGTCAGAAGTCTCTCAGAGAGAACCTGAAGGTTTATACTCAATCATTTTGCCCTCAGGACAGAACTAAGGCCCCTGGTTGCGTGCTAAAATGTCTAGGATACAAACACAGAGGGAAGAAAGGAAAAGGACTAGCAGAGAGCAAGGAAGGAAAAGTTAAGGCACAAGATCAACGGAAACTTGGTAATCCATTGCCTGAGCTTCAGGGCTGTTAGTTCTACTTACTCAAGTAATCTGCAGAGCGCTGGCACTCAGGGGCACTCCGCACCCGGAGCGGGGGGCAAGGACTTTGGGATCGAGGTCGGTGTGCTGTACTTAGCCTCTTAAGTTCGTCTCACAACTGTCCTTGTGTGCCAAGACACGTCCTCTACGAGCCCCTAAGGGTTTCTGTTCATTCTTCAATCATATTTCCATGCCTGCCTCTTACTTTCTTCCATATGGGACATCTAAGGAAACATTTTCATGGCAGACAGGGGGACCAGTGAAAATAGGAGCAGTGGGGGTGCGTCCAGTAATGGTCAGTTTTCCGGGCAACGTTCGGATAACACTGAACAGTGGGCACTGAAAACACGTTGGCATTCATGGCCATAAGCATGGCATACAGAGAATGGATACAACAGGGCCAGTCCGTTTATTCCTCGATAGTACATGGCAACTGTTCCATGAAGTGCTTCAGGCCTCCTACCTGTCATAGCTCACTCTAGTCCCAGATCCTCCTGGTTGTCTCTCAAGTGGGTCTGCTTAATTCTGCCCTTGGCTCCTTAGAGCACCCCCTTATTACTTGCCAAAAGACCCCCTTTACTTATCGCTGACAAGCCATAGAGCCACCCAGCTCACCCGAGTCTTCTCTGTGTTCTTTGATGGCCTTGCTTTCTGTTCTCTGCTTTTGTGCTATATGTTCCTGGGAATCACTGGCCCAAATGCAGAAGGCAGCTGGGGAGGCTTCTGGAAAGATGCTCATTGTCCTATAGGAATAGCAGCAGTGTGCTCTGAGGTCCAAGGCCCCATGGGAGAGAACCAAGCAGATTCTTGGTTGTTCAGGTGAAGCATCAGCAGCATAACAAGAACTTACTCTTCAACTGAGAAAATGTGAGTTGATTCTCTATTGGCAACAGTTTATCTTGAGCTGAGAAATGTTCCAGTAAGGATGGGTTATTCAGGAAGACCTGAGTAAAAGTTAAATGCTGAGGGTTGGCCAGATAGCTGAGCAGACTAAAACACCTGCCTAGGCAGGCAAAGGGACCTGGGTTCAATTCCCAGTGTGCTGCGCTGCCCTGCTCCAGGGTGCACTGGGACTGAGACTGGGCATGGTGGCACATGTGTATAATCCCAGCATTTGGGAGGCTGAAAATAGGAGAATCGCTGCGAGTCCAGTCTACAAAGTGAGACTCTGTAAACTTTTTACTAAGTACATAAAAAAGTTAAATGCTGAAGTCTGTATATTTCAAGGAAATGTTGTTCAGACCCCATCAGAGAGATATTATTATCAGGGAATAAAAATTTAAGTTTACTGAAAAAATGCTAACTGCTTGCAGTTTAAATTTGAAATTTTATGTCCCTCTAAAGAGCAATCCAGGCAGTTTATGTGGACATACTTTAAGAATATTACCAAAAATACAAAGCCACAACATTAAAAATAATATCTGTATTTCAGTGAATACTTTGGAGAGAAGAAAATAGTAATAATAAATGTCTTTCCTTTCCTCCCTGGTGGTGCCCCTGCAAGCAAAACCCAGTGAACTTTCTGTAAGAAGCGTGGCAAGCATCAGCCCCACAATGTGACACAGCAGAAGAAGGCAAGGATTCCCTATGTGCCCAAGGAAAGCAGCCCATATGACAGGAAGCAGAGTGGTGGACAGACTCGGCCGACTTTCCGGAAGAAGGCCAAAGCTACACAGAAGATTATCCTGAGGCTTGAGTGTGCTGAGCCCACTGCAGATCTAAGAGAACCCTGGGTATGAAGAGATGCAAGCATTTTGGACTGGGAGGAGATAAGAAAGGGCCAAGTGATCTGGTTTTAACCTTTCATGTTTTATTGTGAAGACAGTAAAATCTTGCCATGTTTACTTAAAAAAAAATTTTTAAGTCTTTGTGATACCATTTCCTGAGTGTCCTGTATGTGCCATAAATTGGACGCATTGTTCTATGGAAATGGGAAGATTTTGTGGGATGACCAGGGCAGGGCCACATCCCAGCCCCTGCTGTCCTGGTGATCACTGATTCTGTCCTGCACACTTCTGTGGCTTATCTGGTCCTGACAGGGATTGTACAGTGTTGGAGCACAGTTGTCCTTTAATGGCCAAACTTAGAATTACTGTGGCCTGGGGACATCGGGGAGGAGCCCTAGATCTGGTAGATCCCCCAGTCCCTGAGGCCAGTGGGACTTCCTCTCAATGCCCCACTGGCTGTAGCTGCTCTGTGGGGCACATTTTCCTCAGGAAAGCCAGAGCCCAGCTCAGGCAAGAAGGGGCAATGATGTGACGCCCAAAGATGATGAATCTTGACCTCTGTGTGCAACCTGCTTTATACAATTATTCTCCCCAACCAGTGTAAATCAGCAGGCGAAAGCCGGGCGTGGTGGCGCATGCTTGTAATCCCAGCACTCGGGAGGCTGAGGCAGGAGGATTGTTGTGAGTTCGAGACCAGCCTGAGCTACAAAGTGAGCTTAAAGCCAGCCTGAACTGCATAGCGAGACCCTGTCTCAAAAAAAAAAAAAAAAAAAAAAAAAAAATCAGCAGGCGCTTCCTTACTCCTCATGTGACTGTGCAGCTCTCTACCACTAAAGGCCCAGAGGGTTGGCTTCAGATATGGCTTCTTGGAGATGTCTCCTGTCTTGTGGGCACTCTGGGGATTGAAGCCATTCTGCATCTGCGAAGCTCCACCCCTACCCCATTTCCCTGCTTCAGAAGGAAGCTTGTGGAGGCGAAGCAGAACACAAAGGTAGAAACCCTGACAGGGAAGGCATGAAATCACACAAAGAATTTGGGAGAGGAAGGCTTTATTATTTGATTAGTACAATTTACAGAGTAAATATTTTCAATATGTGTACATTCTTGAATCATGAGAAAGTGTGATATTTTCAGTAATACTTTATTGAAATACGAATATAAAATTGATCATTATTGATACAAATGTGATGGAGAAAGGAATGTATTAGAGTTTAAAAGCAGGTTAAATTCTTTATTTGAAGAGGATACCAGATATTTTGAATAAAATTGGACTTCTAGAGTATTTGTCGACATTTTCTCCTACTGATAGATGTGGAATTTATGATTTCAGAAAAGTGTGAAACATGCTTTAGCATTAAATTTTAAATTTAGATGTATGAAGGGGATAGAAAAGAAGTTTATAAATCAGAATACATGGGCTAGGTAAGTTGATTTCACACTTATGCCCATCTTAATCCTAATGCAAATATATACTTATGGTGAAAAATATAATGTGGGAGAAAATAGCTGATGTAAAATTTTCAAAAGTAAAAAGTGAGACACATGTGTATTTGGAATTTGTTTGACAGACCAAAGAGGTATGGAATCTGCAGTGAAATGAGGGAAGAAGTTAACTCAAATTTTACGAAATCATGGCATATGGAATTCAGGGAAGAACAACACACGTAGAATCCAAAATAGGATATTTTGGGGCCAGGGAGATAGCTCAGTGGTCAAAGCACCTGCTTGGCAAGTGCAAGGACCAGGGTTCCACCCCAGGTACCATGCCGGCCACCAAGACTGGGCGTGATGATGCATGCCTATAATCCCTGAGCTTGTGAGAGTGAGATAGCAGGATCAGTCTGGTCTGTGTAGTGAAACCCTGTACCAAAGGAAAAAAAAAACTAAAAAAGTAGGATATTTTGTGCAATCCAATATAGATATAAATGAGATGCAAGTGTTCATTCCTCTCTGTTACACAAGTAGCCAGTTATCACACTTTTATTTTTAGTTATTATTATTATTATTATTATTATTAGTATTATTATTATATTTCAGTCTTTTTGAGACAGGGTCTCACTGTGAAGTTCAAGCTGGCCTTCAGTTCACTCTGTAGCTCATGCTGGCTTCAAACTCTTAATGATACTCCTACCTCAGCCTCCCAAGTTCTGGGATTATAAGCCTGCACCACCACACCTGGTTTATCTTACTTTCTAAAATGTGCCAGCCTTGCCCCGGGGGATGCTGAGAGGTGGACTGAGACTGGGCATGGTGGCATAGCCCTGCAATCCCAGTACTTGGGAGGCTGAACACAAAAGGATCAGTACAAATCCCGTCTGTGTAGTAGACCTTGCACTAAATACATTAAAATTAAAGAATGCTGGAATCCATTATGTTTAATACACACTTTAATTGGTCAATTATAATCATAGTTAAAAGTAATTGTGTTTAAAGCATATATTGTGCAATAATTATCGCAATATGAATATACAGCAATTTTATTGTATGTTCTCTGGGCACTTGAACATGTATTGTGTAACTGGTTATAATTAGTTTGATTGTTAAATAAATACAACTTCTTTCCTGGTATAATGAGATTTTAAGAGTCGAATGATTTTTTATTTTTGTTCTGCTTTGCATCATCCTCTATCAGCAATAAGCAATGGAATCATTCTTTTCTTTTTTTTTTTTTTTTTTTTGGTAGAACCAAGGACTGAACTCAGACTCTTGCGCTTGCCAGGAAGCACCTATTCTACTGAGCTATCTATCTGGCCAAAATGGAATCATTCTGATCATCATGAATGGACTTACTTTTGCAGTTCTGACAACTGTCCTTTCACATCAGTCCTTTGCAACTGCGGGAACTGCTTTTCATTTCATCAGCAGTGACTCTGAAAGTGATAAATTCCTTAGAGGGGAATAGGGTGACAGCTATGAGGCTGAATTCTTTAGGCTGCTTTATCTGCAGAGTTGTGACCTTCACGTTCTCACTGCTCAGGTTGCGCTCTGAAGTTACTTAAAATTATTTCTCTAACCTTTCTAATAGTCCTCGCTAGGCGAATTGGCTTGGAACAAGCAATACTCTCCTGACAAGTATAGAAATATCTATAACAAGTGTTCTACATCTTAAGAAAATATCAAACAGTGGTTTCCACAGGCATCTTGTTTACTTTTCTCATTGTTGAGACAAAATACTGGAAACCCAAAGGAAAGGGAAGAAAGACTTACTCAGCTCACGGTGTATAGAGGTTCAGTCCATGAATAAGTGGCTCCAGGGCAGGATGGTGTGGCAGAGTACAGCACAGAGGAGCCACCTCATGGCGGGGCACAAGGCAGAGAGCAAGCAAAGAGATCTCAGCAGCATCAGAGAGCCCCATATGTTATCCAGGCTGCTCGGGCGGGTACCACTTGCCTCCATAAACCTAGGGCCCCTGAACCTAGCATGGCAGCATGAATCAATTCCAGCATCACACACTCTAGGTCCAGTCACCTCTGAAGAAGCCTTGTCTATGGCATCTTGAGGCTTTGGGAGGACATCTAAACAGAAGCCATAATACAAAGTCTGTGTTGCAAATTACAATAATAACTGTAGTGATGGAGAAAGGCAGAACCAAACCTGACTTTTCCTGAAAGTCGTATTGTATCCTGCTTATCATTATTATGAACCAGTTTGTAACTGTTTTCATGGTGCAATGTGTTTTTATGATTCAGCTTGCCTGATCCTGAAACTATCTCTGACTTGAGACTTCAGAACAATGGAGGAATGGAGGTTGGAAGGAATGGAGCCAGAAGAACGTCTTACATGAAAGAATCATTCTAGGATGGAACTGAAAAGTGTACAGTATGTCCAGTGACTTCATAAACGTCCAAAGACAAACCAGCTACAATTAGACTCCATGTTTTCAGCAGCCTTAAATACAGAAATGAGCACATTTATGAAGCCTGGATCCACCATGCAGTTTTAGGAAAAAGGAGAGAGCTGAGCAGATTCTCACTGTCTCCTAAGCCACTTGGCATCTTGAGTTCATCATCTCTTTTGTGCCTCTCTACCTGTGGGATGCCTTTGCCCAAATTCTCTAAAGATGTTTCTTCTTTTCATCCTAGGGAATAAGCACTACAATTCCTGATTACTATGGCTATCTATGGAGTAGTTTTTCTTGTGTATTTAACTGCTCGATTTTCCATGGTTATCTTGTCCTTGGCCTCCACAGACTCTGGATTCTTCATTAATGGATTACGTTTCCTACTGTGTGGTTATAAGTAATTTCTTATACTAATTGCTTCTGTGAATCTACCTCCATGTTCCCACTTGTTCTGTTTCCATAAATTCAAGCTAACCACTGAAATATTTAGAATTTATGATCAAAGTTTTATTTTTTTATTGTGGACTTCTTTATTTTAGTAACAATCTACTGGGTCTCACTATTCAGATTGGACTGGTAGTGATCTGCCTCTGTCCAGCCTCCCAAGAGCTGGGATTGCAGGTGCACACCACCAGACCCAGTCTCAATTGCCATCTCAGCTCACCCCAGGGGCAGCTTCAACACAGCATGCTGGGGATCCAATCTGGCAGCTGCGTCTGCCTAAGCAGGTGCTTTAATCTGCTGAGCTACTTGGCTTGCCATTAGGGGGGATTTTAATGCCTGTTTTAAATCAAATATAAATGTTACTACAGGATATTCATTGCAGAGACAGTTGGCAATTTTCAGGGTAAAATACTTTCTGTGCTCTATGAGTGGAAACGACTTTGTCTGTTTTGTCACTCCTCTATCTTTAGCGCCTAGAATTTATGACTGACCTGCTGAATGTGTTCAGGAAAATCTACTCAACTAACTAGAAAAGAGTGAAGGGGTTTGAACTTTTGTTCAGCTGATGTGTGTTCCTCGTTGACAGCTCACTCTCTGGGATCTGACTGGCTAGACACCAGTGCAAGCACTTGGATGCACAGGTTTGAGTATGATGCTTGCAATATCAAACCACAAGCTTCTCACCTGAAAAATAACAACTGCATCGGAGCTCTGTCAGTGGGTAGGAAAGACTAAAGTAACATCCTTGAGATTACTTCAATTTCTTTCCCTGAAAATATAATTGTAAAATTATTTATCATTTAAATTCTTAGAAAAGTATGTCTAATCAGGTAGAAATTCTTAATGTTTATAAAGAGCAGATTGACATTTCTTACATATGGGTGGGAAAACTTCAGAATTCTGAATAACAATCACAATTTGTTGCCTAATAAATTGATCCCTAACTTGATGCCTTTGTGAATTTATGTGAATGCCATCTCATAGCATATACGGGATGCCTCCTCAGATCTAGCTGTATGTTGCCCTACTATGGAATTATATTATGGAAAATATAACACTTTACCTCCTCTGTGTTTAACTCAAATGGCTGAACGGACTTCTCAGGGTATCCTCTAACTCTCAGTTTCTTTACTCTTATGAGGAAGATTGTGTTTCCATAGACAATCTTTCCTGTATTCCTGCTCCAGGTCTACAAGGTAATGGAAAACCTCAGGTCAGACAAAGTGCTTTAAGATATCATGAGTTCTTTTTATTTTTGTATCACACATAATTTAATAGCTTTGTAACTCTCCTCTTTAGCTCATACCAGATCATGGGGAGATGCCTGTTTGACGTCATGTTTTAACTTAACTGCAGTTATATGAGTAAGTTAGCAATACATGTGATTATAGGGGAAACCAAAGCTCCCTTTTTACTTTGGCCTTTGACTACCCTCTGGCTCTTTTCTCTGACAGCACTCGGGCAATGCTATGATGGATCTCCTTAGTCTTAATGCTATAGACAATGGGGTTGACCACAGGTGGGAAGAAGAGGTAGGCATTGGCCATCATGGTTTGCAGGACAGGGGACACATGATGTCCAAAGCGATGGACCATGGACAAGCTAATCATGGGCACATAATAAGCAAGCACTGCACAGATATGTGAGCCACATGTGCCGAGTGCTTTCTTCCGCCCTTCACCAGTGGCAATGCCCAGTACAGTGTAGAGTATGAGTCCATAGGAGACCACAATGAACGATGCATCCAGCCCAAAGGTAGATGTGACCATAAAAAGTCCATAGATATTGTTGACAGAAATGTCCCCACAAGGTAGATGTATAAGGTTGGGGTGGAGACAGTAGGAATGGGAAAGGACATTGTGGCCACAAAAGGGCAGTCGTTGTAAGAGTATGGGCAATGGCGCCATGAGCACAGTGCTTTTCAGTACAAGGATAACTCCAGTGGCAAAGATGCGGGGCACTGTCAGGATTGTTGTATAACGCAGAGGGCAATAGATGGCCACAAAGCGGTCCACAGCCATAGCCAGCAGCACAGCTGACTCCATAATGGAGAAAGAATGGATGGAGAACATCTGCAGAAGGCAGGCTTCAAAACTAATCTCTGTCACACTAAAAAGGAATATGCCAACCACTGTAGGGAGGGTGGATGCAGAGACACCAACTTCAGCCAAAGCCAACATGGCAAGAAAGAGATACATGGGCTGGTGCAGAGCAGGGTCTGTTCTGATGACATGGAGAATGACGCCATTCCCAAGGAATATAATGATGTACATCAGGCAGAAGGGGATAGATATCCAAATGTGCTCTGCCTCCAGCCCGGGGATACCAACCAAGACAAATGTCATAGGGAACAATCCCAAAGAGCTATTGGAATTCTTCATGTTGCAACCTCATGCCACGAGATCAGTGCCACCTCAAAAAGAAGAAGCAAACTGGTGACAGAAGATTAGGAAGAAAGATTACTGGCATGGGGAAAGAGGAAGCCATGAGCAAACTTAAATTCAAGTGGGCAAAAGTCTGAGTTCTGAAAACTAAAATGGGACCCACTCATTAGGAAATTCCTAGGGTGAAAGGTGTTACTGTTTTCTTTAGAGGGAAGTTTTACGCTGATAGAATTTGTGTACATTTGTGCGCTTTGTATGAGCTAAGAGAAAAGTGGCTGTGTTTTGTTGGTGTACAAGGTTATACAGAGAAACTACAATTGAGACAAAATATGTGAGCAATCTAGTCATATGATGTGTGATAATTCTGGGAACAGGCAAGCACATATTACTGATAAATACATAGAAACAAGGCACAAAGCATGGTATTAAAAATAGGTTAATATCTGCTAAGTATAGCTTTATAAAGAATTGGGGTCCAAGAGAAGGTGAGAGAGTGAACAGAATGGAGCAAGCTGCAGAATTAAAGCAGGAGCAAGAGTTAATCTAGGGAGCTTGGACCAAATGGGTTTAGGTTTCCAGAGCTTTAAAAAACACTGGAGACAGCTAGAATGATTGCATAAAACAACTAAATCATTCAGGAAGAGCTAAGAACCTTGAATACTAAATTTGATGGAATTTTTTTTTTTTTTTTTTTTTTTTTTTTTTTAAGAACTGGGGAATGAACTCAAACCCTTGTGCTTGCCAGGGAAGCACTTATTCCACTGTGCCATTTCGCCGGCCCCTTTCATGCAAATTTAAGGTTCAGTTATCATGATTATATCCACAGTGTCTGGACTTGGAATTCTCAAGTATAGCTTACTTCATCCACTGGTACCTGCAGTTCAGATGCACTCTTGAATTCATGCAGCAAACACACTGGAGATCTCAGAGGGTTTTGACAGAGTGTGCTCCTGTCCAGGAGAAGGAAGGCTGCAGAGAAGCAAACTGTCTGCCTGAAATGAGTAGAGTATTGCTGGAGTGAGCTCAGTGAGCACTGGAGCACAGGAGGAACTTTTCAGGGTCACTTTATTCCCCCCAGCTGCCCACACATCACGTGCATACACATTTGTTTACCTGTTCACACACAGAGATGCATGGTTCCCATACTTCCTGTTGCATCTTCCTTAGCCTGCATTTTCCTTCAGCCACTGGAGAACGTACCCAGGAAAGAGATCTCACTATTTCAGTTTGGATTTTAGTAGATGACTTGCAGACCTTCACCCATCCAGAGCTCATGTCCATGAAGCACAAGGTAGGATTTCACCCAGTGACGCCTACACCTCCCCTCCTCAAAAGATCTCTGCAGCTTCCCCTCACTGCTCACAGATATCTCTCATCTCTCACAATGTTCAAACACAACTATTAAAACCCCTGAACAATACTTCCCAATGATATTAATTCTAAGAAGAAAAACTCAGGACATCGAAAAAGGGATCGAGCAGGGAAATCTCTGACTCATTTCAGTAGGCAAGTTCTTTGAGAAGAGATTTTTCAGCTGAAACTTGAGAAGCTACTAGACTTCTTCCAGGTTAAATGGAAAACTATGATACTGAAAAGGAAAAGGGGGGCATCTAAGCCAGTACCTAAAACTGAAATACGGAGAAAAAGGAAACAGTTGGCATACTAGTATGATGAGATCATTGAATATTTTTCATGAATTTTCTTTAATTTCATAAAAGTATGGGATAAAACCACATGAAGAATTTCCCTGGCTGCCTAGGTGTGGGATTCTATGCCCTTGATGTAGTTTCTTTATTTTATTTATTTAATTTTTGTGGAACTGGTGATTGAACTCAGGCCTTTGTGCTTGGCACACAAGCAATTATTCTACTGAGCTATCTCCGTGGCCCCTCTTGATGTAGTTAACTCAGCATATATTAGCTTAGACAAAGGTCTGTGTTTAGTTAACAGGTAAGTAAATTTAAGTTGTGAAGTTTTGCGATAAAGCATTGGTCTCTAGAAATGATTGCATGTGTCAGAAAGATCGCATAGCAGGAGGACAGAGGAGGCACTGACTTTCTTCATTTGTTTCCCACTTTCATGCATCTTCTTTACCTCCAAAAAAACAGCATATCCAATTCGTTCCTTAAGTGAGTGAAATGTTAGTCCATCCCTGAACCAGGCAGCTCTTCTGCTCATAATGCTTCACCGAACTCTTGATCAAACTGTGGCTTGTTCCTTATCTGCAACACTTCAGATGATCAGATACTCGAAGGGACAAACCTTTGCAGATGCTGGAAGGAAGGTCTCTTCTCCTCTAGCTTTTCTGCCCCTCTAAGCTCTTTTTTTGTGTCTCTGTTGTTTTTTGTGTTTCTTGAATTTTTGCACCTATCTTATCTCCTGTTTTGCAACTCCCTGATTGGTTATCAATTTGTTTATTTGGTATAGGGTCTTGCTATGCAGCTCGGTTTCCTAGTGGTCCTCCTGTCTAAAATCCCCAATGCTAGGATTATGGTAGTGTACCACCATGGCCAGTTTCAGTGGCCACACAATGTGCCCTGGGCTCTGAGGCAGTGTGGCATGTGGTGCCAGGCACCAAATCCTGGTCCTTGCACTTGCCAGGCAGGAGCTAGACCACCAAGCTATCTGCCCAGCCCTGTGTAGATATTCTTGAAAGAGATCTCCAACACAATCATTCTGCTGAGTTTATTTTGTTCATTAAGAACAGTTTGGAAGGTGACAAAAGGGGCTAGTGAGCTTTCAATCTAGTCTAACAACACAGAAGAAAATCAACCAAAGAAAGAAATGTGATGCAATGAATCCTTTACTCCTGGTGCTGGACAGAGTTTGAGATGAACCATTGGTACACTACAAATTTGTCTACTTTATTTTTGGGTGCATTTTCTTCTTTATTCTTAAAGATTAAAATGCTAATATCGACCTCCCATGAACATTCTCAGTATTCACCATGAGCCTTTTGCAACAGTGACTGTTGCTATTTCTCACCCATGAACACATATACTATCACGTTTATCTGGCAGTCTTTGAAGAGGTTAATGTCACTCTTACATACAAGTTTCTATCAATAGCGCTCTTCCTAGTCACTACTTGACAGATCCCCTGGGGGAGAGGAGCACAGAGACAAGGAGCTCACCTTCATGGAGGAGGATCTAACTGAAGTAAATTCATTGCATGAGGAGCTAAAAGTAATATGATTTTAAAATTATTTGTATCATCACTGAGTCCTCTGATGCTTTTATTTTATTCCTTACCTGCCATCCAATTTAGGAAAATCTTCCTCTAATTCTACCTCACTGGTTCAGAACCCTGGGGTGGCAAATGATGATCAGGGAAAAGTCTAGAGGCTTCGCTGTGTGGTTGAGGAGCTTCTTCAGGAGGCAGAGCATGGGAGCACTCACCACAGCACCATGCAGACAAGGAGGTCCACTGCAGCAAGTCCTCAGCACGTTGGCAATGTGATGTCCTTCCTGCTGGGGCTGGAATGCTGCCTTCCTCCCTCTAAGTTATCATAGGACCTGCAAGTGTAGAATAAGGATGGACTTAGGTTCTCCAAGGAGCAATTCCTCAGTTAATTATACCACCCATGCTCAAAAATTAAAAAACCACTAAGGGAAATAGGCAAGGATAGAGAAGTGAGTATAATTATTGAGGAGGGAAATTAAGCAGCTAATGGATGGAAATTACTTAGCGATGATATTGCCTATAAAGTTACACTGTAGAAGCTGGCTAATATTATTATGGGACAATTTTATCTTAAGAATAATGCTTTATTCTGTGATCATCAAGTATTACTTTCATTAACATGCATTTATCAAGTAAATAACAGGATGCAGAATTGCTGCTTTCAAGAGAACATCATGAGATGTCAGATTCCAAGGAGCTGAGTCATGGAGAGAAAAGCTCCAGGCTGGGCTGGAGTGAAAGTGTGATAAAAGACTGATTAGAAAGCTGTAGACACTAGGGCTCCCAGGACAGGTAGCTAGAGAGAGCTGAACAAATAATAAATGATGCTCCAGGAGAAAAACTTACTGAAGTCTCATGGAAAGGCAGGCAAGACCGTCTTAACAGCCCGAGTCCTCAAGGTAGTGCTTATTGAATATAATGTAGAAAAATATTTTTTGGTTGTAAATGATGGATTATAGAATATCAAGAAGTAACCCACTGGAACTATTAAAACAACTAAACTCAACCAAGCCAAGAGTATAAAACAGCCAGACGCATATAAATACTTATTCCAATATGTTAAATATGATATTATCTGACTTACTAGGAGGTCTGAAAAGAGAATCTTGGACATAATGAATGGCAAATATCCAACAAGAGGAAGGTGAATTTGTACAGGGCACTGTCACTTCACATACATGAAGAAAATCATGGTTTACATCAGATAGAAAGATCTGGAGACCCAGAAATGCTCTCTTTCACCTCCTGGACACGCAACTACTTGGATGTCTCAGATGAGATCTCCAAAATTTATTGGGTTTGGACCATTGTGCAAGTCAGGTGTATGAATGTGTTTGTGAGATGAGTAAGAGAAATATGGTCATCAGAAATTTCTTATAGTGAAATGGGTATCATCAGAGAAAAGCATAACACGTGAAGGTTATTGGTTATAAGAATTAAAGATGTCAGTAGAATAACATTGTTTGATCAACATTTCATGCCTATGTCTAGTAATTGGGCAACTACTTTGAAGATAACATTATGCAACATATTAACCATTGTTGATTTCCTGTAACCTTATTTTGAAATTCTATGCCACTGTTTTTATTCTTTTCTCTTTAAAATAAAAGATAAATTAATAATAGGGATCCTTTGAATCCTAAAACATAAAAAACTAAAGACAAAAATTTTATTTTTATTTCTGTCAGAAGCTTTTCTTTGTGGCCAGCTCACCCCCTCTCCCCAGGGGGCAGGGCTGGAAGACCAGCCTGTGGTGCCAGGGATTGAACTGTAGTCCCTGTGCTCTTGCCTAAGCAGGTGCTTTAAATCACTGAGCTACCTCACCAGCCCCTCTCTCAGATGCTTTCTATTCTGTGTAGGGAAGAACACTTGCATGAAGCACCAGTCTAAGTTTCAATGTTCCCTTAGTAAGAGAGAAAAGAGGCCCAGGGTTAGCTGCCTCCAAGAATCATATGCAGTCACTCTTTTTTTTTTTTTTTTTTTTTTTGTAGGCACTTATTCTACTGAGCCATCTCCCAGTCCCCTATCAAGAAGCACTTGAATAGGTGGGGCTCAGACAGACTGGAGAGGATGATGTCTAGGAAGACTGGATATGTTTATGAAGTCCCTTTATGAACTGAAGTGAGATTATGAAGACTAAGGACATATGTCCATGGGCAAAGAAACCATGTGCACAAAAGCTTGTTAAATTAATCATCAACCTTTCTTAGAGATAAAAGGAAGGAAACTGCATTCATATTTTCCACTTGTATTGTTTGGTAATTGTCCTCATATTTTGAGGCCAGTGCTCGCTTCGGCAGCACATATACTAAAATTGGAATAATACAGAGAAGATTAGCATGGCCCCTACGCAAGGATGACACCCAAATTCGTGAAGCATTCCATATTTTTTATGGACAGTACAGTTGGGATAGATAACGCTGTGCTTCTACATAATTCTATGAGAGGCAAGATTTGGACTAATGGTGGTTGGACAGGATAGTATGTCAGCTTCTAGTACTATGGACAACCACGAGGAAAATATCAAGGTATAAAATATTAATTATTGAATCTTTGATATTATTCAGGTATAAAAAATAAGATACGCAAACAGCTACACTCTATTCACTGATAAGAGACATACGGTGTAAAAATGTCTGTAAGTATAATATCATCTATGCACCTTCTATGATACCAAAACATTATAAAACAGTTTGCAATGTATTAATTTATCAAATCTGTCTTGTCAAGGTATCTTAAAACTATCTCATTGATATTTGTACTTCAATAAAACAAAAATTAAAAAATAAAAAATTAGTTAATTAATTAAAATCTTCATATTTTGAGGCCAATTACCAAATAATGTAATTCTGAGGAATTTAGAATCAGATGTGATTTAAAAGCTCTTTTCTTGAGGTGTTCATTTTTGTTTAATATGAAAATATGCCTAATGGGGTTGTAAGACTGAGTAAAATACTATATTTAGACGTAAACAACTTGAATAGAAAACTTAGATACATTCTTGCCATTTTTAAATATCTGCCCAAATGTTTTCTTCTAAATCATGTACCACATCTAAAGCTTTACCATAAGTTTTCCACACAAATTATTTGTGATTTTTCAAGAGTCTTTGACATGTCTTTAGAATTTTTTTTCAGTACTGAGACTCGAACTTGGGACCTTGCACTTTCCAGGCAGGTGCTTATGCTGCTGAGCTATCACCCTGGCCCTAGGAATGTTTAATCAAGTACTCCTATTGGCACTAAGCATGAGAAGGGTTTGGTAAATTCCAGGAGGTTTTTTTTTTATTCAGGGTCTCAGTAGGTAGCTCAGACTTGTAGTGATCCTCCTGTTTTCAGCCTCCCGAGTGCTGGGATTACAGGCATGCACCACCACACCTGAACTCTCCAGGCAAATATTCTTAAAACATGTATAGCATTTCTTATTTACTCCTGTGAGCAAAAAAAATTAAAGTTAATACAGAGATAGAAGGACAAGGAGAGTAAGGGATACATATGCAATCATCAAAGGGGTTTATGTGCATAGTAGAAGGAAGAAATCAACATAGGGGTTAGGGAAGCACAAGTTTACTCATATTACTTGCTCAGTATTTTATTTGTTTATTCATTAAGTATTTCATGAGGGCATGGTGTGTTCTGGGAGCTGCAGAGGTTAGTGCCTGTCTGCAGTGAACAAAGCAGATGCAGCCCATGCTGACAAGGCTTGAAATATATGTGGGTAGTGAATATGAAATGTAAAAAGCAATTCAGAGATAATTAATTGATTGCAGTTAAGATGTACGATGAGTGAAACAATGAGGGCCAAAAAGTGCTTTTAAAAGGAGGAAAGGGAGGAAACCTAGTCTTACTAGTGACTAAAGAATGCTACCTGAGAAAGAGGAACACTGACTCACACACTGAGCCCTTCAAATAAAAAAAAGGCAGACTAATTGTCCTTCCCACCCTATTTTCCTTATTTTTGACCAGTCATGTTGGCTTTCCTTATCAGTACTGTGCATATTTTCAGCCCACGATGATTCATGCATCATGAGGAGTTAGTACATCTGCATGACTCATTTTGGTTCTTTTTGAAGTCCTCCTTTCACTCCTCCCCCCGAGGTATCCAATTTCTTGGTCCCCTCACTTTGCAAAAGTTCTATCTTCTTGTTTTCTGTTAACTATAAACTTCTGCTTTCTTTCTTATTTTGGAGGAGCCAGGGATTGAACTCTGGACAATGCACTTGCCAGGAAAGCGCTTATTCCACTGAGCCATCTCCCCAGCCCCCAAACTTCTGTTTTCTATAAACTATAGTTTATTTTGCTCTGTAATGTCTGTTTACTTTGATCTCTCATGAGAAAGACCAAGCTTATGTGGCTGATTTACACTCACTCCACTCAACTCAGTACAATCTTCCTCTGAAGCCTTACATTTGCAATTCTCAGGTAGACTGAGGATTTCTAGCATGAGCAAATGGATCACCTTTCTTCTCTACTTCATAATCTCATTGTCCATCTCTCACAAACTCTTTCCATAAGGTCTTAGCAGGAGGAAGTGTGTCATGTTCCAAAGCCAGCATTTGTCTAGGAATGTGCAGATTTCTCATTTCTAAAACATTTCCCTCTGGGATTATTCTCAATACAGTTTCAATTAAAAAGATAAATGTTCAGTAGCAAAATCCCACATAGAAGGCTTAGGTCTTAGCATTGTTTCCTTCTAATTATCCAAGGTTTGAACAGGTTTTGTATATGGTATATAGGCAGATGCAGATGCATACCTCTCTCTATATATGCACACTTATATAAGATATACATGACATCCATACACAGTATGTATGCAATGAATATAGAAATTTGAATAACAAAAAATGCATTATTTTTCGTTTTTGGAATTTTTAAATTAATTTTATTGAGAAACAATTAGCAATGAAACAGTTTCAAAACAGGTTAGTAGGACAGGTACAGTAATTAATACATTGCATATTGTTGTCTTCATAGTAGTTATTGATAGTACAAGATACAGACATGATATTCTGTCCAAATACTATTAGTACAAATCTTTCTTCTCATTGAACTGAAAGAAAATAGGTGTATATCCATCCTAATTATTTTGTGCATACAGATACAAAATGGTCCTTCATTTATATGCCTTTTTTGTTTAGTTTTGTCAGAGATGGTTATTCCATTCCCATTAAAATATTGTAGGTATGCAAATTCAGCAAAGTAATCCAATGTAGTCCAGTAGTCCATAATAGAAGTGGGTTATCTGTAGGACTGGCAATATGAGAAGCTGACTTGAGCTTTTTACAGCTCAGCATATTAATATGGCTTTACTTTTTATACCTTGCTTTTATACTTTTCTGCTGGATGGTTCAGACATGTTATGCCTAAGATGCTCGATGCCCAGACAGATAGCAAGGCCAAGCTCAACTGCCTGTGCCATAAGGCAATAATATCATTAAGTTTCTCTTCTGGAGGGTTAACAACCCAAGCATGCAGACTAAAAATCATGCCAGCCCCAACCCCAGGGCACACTGAGATGGAGTTGAGACTGTGTGTGGTGGCGCGCGCCTGTAATCCAGCTTTTGGGAGGCTGTAAGAAGGTGGATCACTATGAGTCTAATCTAGTGAGACCCTGAACACCCTGTAGACCCTTCCCCCAAAACAAAACTAAGCTAAACTAAAAATAAATAAATAAAATGTATTTAGTACAGGGTCTATGGAGCATCACTACACAGATCAGACTGGTAGTGATTCTTCCATTGTCAGCCTCCCACACTGGGATTACAGGCAAGTGCCAACATGCCTGGACTTGGTTTCCCCAGGGGTGGAGCTGGCATGTCACGCCAGAGATCAAACTCTGGTCCCTGTGTCTGCTTAAGCAGGTGCTTTAATCTTCTGAGCTATCTGACCAGCCCCTAAAACTTAAATTTTTACCCTGAGATGCTCCCCAACTCTAATGTACTATGGTAGTACTGAGGATTCTTCTGGGCTCTGTTACATTTATCCAAGAGGAGCACGTGTGTCAAGAAGATGGGGAGAGCGTCTGCACATAAAGAAGTAGCTGTGCGCAAACCTGCACCCCTCAGGAGGGAGGGGCATTCAAGTTTCTGTTGGAAGAAGTGAGAGAAAACGAGGAATGACATCACTGTCATCACATAAAGGAAACAAATCTGAGCCCCTTTTAGGAGAATTGCAGTGTCGGGGCTGAGGCTGCAGGTGCTGAGCTGTGGGTGGGCTGAGCCAGCAGACGGATGGGGTTTCCAACCTGTCTTCGGTTTTCTAGTCATCTAAATCTTTGAGCTTGGTCTTTTAAATGTAAAGCAAGAATAACTACATGTATAATAGAAACAAAGAGGGTGAATATAATAATACATCAGAGCCTTATAAACTGCAACAACATAAGCTGCATGAGAATAATGATGAGCATTGTGGGGGTCATCATGTTTTCAAAATACGTAGATCTCAGGATTTTTATGGAAGATGAGCTTTAGTGATGGCTTAGGAGATTGCTTCATGCAGAATCGGCCCAGCTTTGTGAGTCTTGTCTGCTTTTTAGTTAATATGGGAGGGTACAGACCTGTGCAGAAGGGCGTCCTTGCCCTCATCCTCGCTTCCTACTGTGTCTTTGATTTCCTCCAGTGTGATGGTTTGCTTCTTTTATTTATTCTTTAGAGGGTCTCGCTCCCAGGGCATATTCTTTGCGTGAATGTAACTCAGGTGTCCACTTTCCCACATTCATTACATTTAGGTTTATCAAAGTAGTTTCGCCCTCGGATGAATTCCGCTGCTCTTCCATTATCAACAGCAAGGCTTGCCTTGATCACGCTGCCAAATAACTGCTATATCGCGCTGGTGCAGCTTTGTGCAGAGTCTTTATCCAAAAACAACACAAACGCCACTCCTTACTCTTCCTCGTGTCTTTGTCTTCACAACTTTGCCATACTTGGAAAATATCCGATATAAGTCGTTGTTTGTCGGGGCGAGGGCCAGGTGGGACACACACACTGCGCTCCTTCTCCAAGCCAGGCCACCACTCATTCCTTCGGGCAGGGTGGCCCGGGTGGGGCTGGCGCCAGAGCAGGGGTTCGTGGGGGCAGGTGAGGCCGCTGCTGTGCGTTTCACAGCTTCCTTCAATCCTTTTTTTAAGTTTAAATACGAATTACATTTTGGATAAGACTCAGCTCAGACATCACATCTTCGGTGACATTTTTCCTCATATACGCAAGCTGCTATCCAGCACATGGTCCCCAAATGACAATCAGTTATTTGTGATTTTCTCGTGGTGCTTTGCAAGCTCACTCTGTGGAAGCTGAGTCTGTTACTGGGGCTTCACACATGGAAATGGGGGAGGGAGGCAGGGCAACCTGAAGGAAGACGCACTAGAGAGCAGCGTGATTCAAGGATGGCGCTGGGTGAAAAATGGCCTTGTCTTCTTTTACTGAATGAGGACGTTTTTAGGGGCAGCAAAATAATTTAATATGCTATTTACTTCATGATACATAAGGAGATGTTATAATAGGAAATCAGAGACCATGGCTAATAAACGAAGTGTAGGGGTTGAGTGGGAAGCTTTAATGAAGAGATTAAAGCCTGATATTCATTAGAAAAGAGGGCAAGGAGGGATGGACACAAATTGAGAAAAGGAAATAGAACTGATTGATAGAATCAATGCTCTGTGTCAGCCAGCTTAGAAGAGTGCTTTCATATCTTTGTGTAGTTCATTCTATGAACTCTCAAAATTACCTAATCACATCTGTTTTACAACTTGGAAGACAAAAATAGGAAAATTTAAAAGGACAACCGAGTTCTTTGTGGAGAAATAATTAGATTTCGGAGCAATACGGAAGCTTCCTACCTTCAGTGCTCTAAATTGAAAGATTTAGGATACATCTCTGGAGAAAAACACAGGTGAGGCCGCCTTTCAAATTCATTTTCTTTCCTTTTTTTGGCAGAACTGTGGATTGAACTCACGCCCTTGCGCTTGCCAGGGAAGTGCTTATTCCACGGGCCATCTCCCTGGCACCTCTAATTCACTTTCGTGAAGCAAGGACTCACTCATGACAGAAGGGAAGGGGAAATATGTGTGTAGGAATGAGCTGCATCTAGAAGGACAGTCTCAGGCTCAGCTCCCTGTGCAGACTTCCTGTCCCTCATGGTGCAGACTTCCCCAGTGAACCCCAGCTCTCTTCTGTGAATGTCGGCCTGCCTTTCTCTGTGGTTGGTCTCAGCCTAATTTCGTCCTCACTGGCTAGTGGCAGGTGCTCAGTGGTTTGGCATTTGTCAGGACAATAGAACCAGTTCTTTTGTCTCTCCTGACTCTTCCTTTCAATCCTCTGGAAGGCACAGTGCTTTCCAAGAAAGGACTTTCTCTGGGCCTGAGTAATAATTGGACACACGATCTCAGAGGCACTCTCTGGGAAACAAATTATAAAAGTTATAAAATAAGTTATGTGTATGTCTGTGTGGGCATGGGTATGTGCATATGAAAGTGTGTAATTTATGTAATTTACATAAATTCATATCAGAACACATGCACGCATGTACATGTGTGTGTATGCATGTGTGCACATAACTATGCTTGCTCATATGGAATTTTATTTGCCCATTTTCACGAGCAACTGATCTTCCCACACATGCCATGTGCCAAATCATTGCACATTCATTTGCTTATCCGTGCACGCATGTTTAACACTATCCCAAGCCGCAGTAGTTGCAGATTCACTGAACATTAAAACCAGTCAGATATTCCTGTAGTATTTTTTGTTGCTGTTGTTGTTCACACTTGAAAGTGATGTCATATGCAAAAAAATAAAAATAGGCTAAATATTTCAATGGGAGTAAACAGGAACAAGAGCATACATTCTCAGTATTGCATTTCTAGGTATTCTCCAGCAGAGGGCTGAAAAGGCCCTTTTCTAGAGCAGGGCTGCAAGGTGTACTGTACAGAGTAATTACACGTGACCATGTGCCCTGGATGGGACCTGGAATAGAACAAATATCTGCAATACTTTTGTTGTACAACAGAAAACTTTACCAAAAGAACATAGCCTATGATATGTAGCATGCAACATTATCACATTTTAATGCATCTCAGATCACTTTTATTTTTAAAGCATAAAGCTTTTGATTTTTTGTTTGTTTGTTTTGTTTTTTTCTGCTTTGGCTACCTATACTCTCAAGTGCAAAAGACCTGTAAACATTCACCTGTCAATAAACTGTTTCTGAAACATTGTAGTGGTGGATCATTTGGAATGCTCTAAATAAATGTCAAGTAAATAAGTCACTCGTTACTTCATTAAGACACTTACCTTCTAAAAACTAAAATGTGGCCCAGCCAAATATCTTAGCAGATTAAAGTGCCTGCAAGCAGGTTCAGGAGCCTCGCGTGCAATCCCTGGGCCTGCTGTGCTAGCTCCGCCCCTGGAGTGGGCTGAGACAATGGAGACTGGGCCTGGTGGCACTCACCTGTAATCCCAGCTATTGGGAGGCTGTAAACAGGCAGATCACTATGTGTCCATCTAGTAGTGAGACCCTGAACATGCTGTAGACCATTCCCTAAAAAATATAAACAAAACAAAACAACAAAAACCCTGGAATGTGATCTTTTATTCCCCAGGTGTGAATATCATCTCCAGGAATAAGAAAACAAAACACTGATATTCTCAATTATCATCAGGAAAACCAAGAAGAGTGTAAACCTGTGGAGAAAAGCAGGGGTGGGTTACCAGCTTCTTCCACTCAGAAATGCCCAATTCTTGGGCTTGTGGACATCTTAAGTGCAGAAAATCAAAGTCCAAAGGAAAGTAGGCACTTGTAGGCCACGCTCTGGCTGCGGTCCACCCACTGCTGTACAGAAGCCTCGCTGACACGGCGCCATTCCATCAAGGTCCCATGGCTGCTCACAGCAGAGGGTACGTGGCAGCTGTCAGGTGCACTCAGGGGCAGATTTATACTTAAAATAGAAACGGTGATCAAAAATGAATGGTGATCGTGTCCTAGGAATGAGTAACTAAGGATGAAGTGTCACAGGCGTCACTGACCCCAAGGATGGTATGGATGGCAGGTTTAGCAGGGCGGGAAAACAGCTGATGCCGCCGTGGGGCATGCGCACTAGGGGCCGGGGGAGAGGGACAGACAGGGTCTCTGCACAGTTGCCAGATTGCGTGCAGCACATGGAAGCCTTAGACAACCAGGAGGGATGACACACAGCTGTTACGGGCCTTGATGTGACTTCAACCAGCTTCAGAACCTAGAGAGGACATTGAGACACACTTAAAAACAAGCATGACAAATGTGTGATATGAAAATTCAAAATAGTGTTTGTCTTTAGGAAAAGTATGGGAAATCTCGAAAAGAATAAAGGTACTTTTCAAATATTGCCTGTGTCTTATTCCTCATTGTTTGTTTGTTTGGTTTTTTTGTATTTTAAGTAAGGGTCTGTAAGGGTGTTCTGGGTCTCACTACCTATAATCCCAGCTCTCAGGAGGGTGTGAATAGATGGATCACTACTATCAGACTTGTACTTGGACTCGTAATGATCCACCTGTTTACAGCCTCCCAAGAGCTGAGATTACAGCGCGTGCCACCATGCCCAGTCTCAATCACCATCTCAGTGTGCCCGCGGGCAGGGCCGGCATGACAGACCCAGGGATTGAACCCTTGGCCCCTGTAGCTGCTTAAAAGTGCTTTAAACCGCTTAGCTCTTTGGCCGGCCCTGTCTTATTCCTTGATCAATGTATAATGCATGAGTGTGCTTGCTATGTATTCCTTCATTCGTCTCACACATCTGTGTTAAATATCTGTATAGGAAAACATTATAGCTACTCAGGAAGGCTGAGTAAGAAATATACAACAAATATTCTTTACTTTCGAGGTCAGATTCTTTTCAAGTTTCTTATCTAAAACTCAGAACTGCCATCAAATATTAATTTCTGGCTGCTTCCTTTATTCACCTCTCAAAAGAGAAATGTGTATTCATCTTGTTTCACTATTTTGTGTTGGAAGTGTCACAGACAATTCATTTGAGCAAAAGTTTCCCTTGTCACAAGGACTAACATTGAAGCAACTGTTGGAAAGTTTTATGCTTTTGGTCTGATACTGTAATTTAAAGAAACACTTGAAGTATCTTAATTTTATTTTTTACAAGTAGAAGACAAACAGTAATTTTGTAGACAGGAAGAGAGTCTCCTTCCTGGTACGCTGCATCCTGGTATCTGCTGTGTGTGGTAGGCTGTCTGACCTTTCACAGATAGTAGAGGGTGATTATACTCACCCGTCTTTGCAATATCAGGCCTCACCATTGACTGGTTGAGACTAATTATTGGCGAGGAGAAGTGGCGGTGCTATTTTCCAGTAGAAACTTTCTTACTGTTTACTTTCCTCTGAATAACTTGCCTTCATTAGTGTAGACTTCTTTAACTCATACTCCAGAATTCAGAAGAACTAGTGCTTCAATAACTCATTTCACAAAGAAAAAAAAAGGGGGGAAGCATACATGCTACATGCATGAAAGAGAATAAACTTAGCCTCTCATGTCATGTTTTTAAAAATGAACCCAACTTTTATTTAAACATTTAAGGATTCAGTAATGTGAAGATAGTAGAAGGAACATGGGGAAAATGCTCCATGACATTGATCTGAGCAATGGCTTTTTGGATATAACCCCAAAAGCACAGGTGACAAACATAGAGTAGACAAATTGAATTAAGTCAGGCTCAAAAAGCCTCATACAACCCTGGAAATAATCAAGTGTGGGCAAACTACAGAATGGGAGAAAACCCGTATGTGTATAATGAGGGATGAAAATATACTACATAAAGAGCCCAGACAATTCTATAGAAACACAAAGATAAAAACCTGATTAAATATGAGTACAAGTTCCAAATACCTATACATCAAAAGGAGACATGAACGAGCCCAAAACATATTAGAAATCATGCTAAACACCACAATCAGGTAAACCCAAATCAAAACAGTAGTGATGGATGGCACCTTCAAACCGGCTAGGATGGCTGTTATCCCCAAACCAAAGCTATCACCTTTAGAAAAGGATATGGGGAGAAGGAAACTCATATGCACTGTTGGTGAGAATGTAAATTAGAGCAAGTATAGGGGAGCACAATCTGAGAGTTCCTAATATAAAAACAAAACATTAACTGCCAATAACAGTGGTAGGATAATAATCATAGTGGGATAATTCAGCAGCTCTCCACTATGCACACAACCAAAGGAAATGAAATTGGTTTATCAGGAAGATATTGGTTCTGTCACGATTACAGCAGCAGTGTTGATATGATACACTCAAGGAACCTGCTGCAGCGTCTGTCAACACTTGACTGAATAAGGAGCGTGTATTTATACAAAATATATTAGTAGTTTAAAAGTAAGTTTTAAAAAGACAAAAAAATTAAGGTTTATTGAAAGTGTTAATGCTTAATTGTGTTGCCAATTTTGCATGTCTATTGTTCATTAAACTGAGCAACAGATTTGACAATGAAAATATATAACAGCAACCATTGTTCACTTATTCTTGCTTTGCAATTCAGTACTATATATATTGTTGTTTGTTTTTCTGTTTCTGTTATTTATTTTTGGTTTTGGTTTTGTTTTCATACTTTCAAATAAAATGAAAAATATATAAAATAGTATTCAACAATAAAAAGGAAGAAATCTTGTAATGTGCAACAATGTCATCGAACTTGGAGAATATTATGTTAAAGGAGGTCACCCAGGCCCAGAATGATAAGTGCCTCACGATCATTCTCATGAAACTTATGAAAGCTACTATCAGGTAGAGAACAGAATGGCGCTGTCAGATAGTGAGGCCATTGGGAGTCGTGGGTTGGGAAGACCTTGGCCAAAGGTTACAAAATTTCAAGTAGGAGAAAGAGATTCACATGACTTATGATACAGAGTGGTGATTACAATAAATACTCTTACAAATGTTAAGCAAGTGTGTGTTTAATAAAACAGTAACTATATGAAGTAAGGCACTTTCTTAGTTTTCTACTGCTGAGACAAAATGTCAAATATCTCAAAGTTAAAGGAGGAGAGGTCTATATTTTTTTTCTTTTGGTAGTACTGGGAATTGAACTCAGGACCTTGCACTTTCCAGGAAGGAGCTTACTCTACTGAGCTGTATGCCTAGCCCTGGAGGAGAGGTCTATTGTAGTGCACAGTTTGTAGTGGTTCAGTCCATCTCCAGCTACTTGTCAGGCAGGTGGCCCAGCACAGGGGCATCACGGAGGAGAAGCAGGGCAGACAGAAGGTAGCAAGCTGCATGCAGCAGCCACCAAAGCCCCTTTTCTGTCCCTTATAGTCTTCCAGGCCACTTCCCTGAGGCGGGTAGCACTCACTCCCAGGACCGGCCCCCTTAGTCCTGGTATCACACAGTGAATCAACCCCGGCATCGCATCCTGAGTCCCAGCATCACATGGTGTAGATGAACGCAATCTGAGCCCCAATGCCATAAAGCGCCACTTATGACCTCGTGAGGCTTTGCAGGGACGTTTAGACACAAACCACAAATAGCATCTCTTGGCTTGCTAGATTATGGCATTCTAAAGCCTATGTGTACTTCAAGTATTATGTCCTATGTAACCATACACACAATCTTGTCAGTTAAAAATAAAAATGAGTGCATTCTTCAAAAGGAGAGAATGGTGGTAAAGCAATTAGTTAATCTAAAGAATATAAAGTCATGATTTAACTTCTATATCATCAAAGTGATTTATTGTTAATGGTATCATTACAATTAACATTATATTAAGTAGAGTTAGAGCTGCAGTAAATCTGTGAGGGAGAAGTATATAACCACTTTCAACTTGTAATTATTTATAGAAAATCGTTTTCATGTAAGAAAACTTTGATCAAATACTTATAAGTACCTATACTATTCGTAATGAATGTCGCCTTTATATTTATATTCACCATCCAACTATCACAGTAAAGGAAGTAGGTGAAATTGCCATGAATGAAGGCCTTGACTTCTGCTCCTCGTTTTGTGCTGCCGCGGTCTGCCCCTGCGATTTCACCCTATCCTCCCCAGCGAGATCACCTTGACGATGGCCCTGCGGCTCTGACGGCTCTTGATGCTGTAGATGACAGGGTTCATCAGGGGTGGGAAAAGGTCGGACACAGTGCCCACGAGAATGTGCACCAGGGGCGACATGTGACGCCCAAACCTGCGCACTGCGGACAGGCCTAGCATCGGCACGGAGAAGCAGAGCACAGCCAGGATGTGGGAGACACAGGTGTTGAGGGCCTTGAGCCGCTCGCCGGCAGAGGCAATGGCCAGCACGGTGCGGAAGATGACGGTGTAGGATGAAGAGCACGTCGGAGCCCATGGCCAGCATGATGATGCACAGCCAGTAGAGCCTGTTGAAGTGAGTGTCCAAGCAGGCCAGGCGGATAATGTCCTGGTGGAGACAGTAGGCATGGGAAAGTGCCCCCAGACGGCAGTACTCAAATTTCAGGAGATGCAGTGAAGGCGCTGCGGTGATGGCCGCACTATGCATGGCTAGCGCCAGCCCAGTCAGGGCCACGCGAGGACCAGTGAGCACAGATGCGTAATGCAGGGGGAATCGGATGGCCACCAGGCGGTCCAGAGCCATTGCGAAGAGCCCGGCTGACTCCATGAAGGGGAAGGAGTGGAGGAAGTGCTGCTGCAGAACGCAGGGCCCTAGGCCAACTGCCTGGGGGTCAAACCACAGCATGCCCAGCACTGAGGGCAGTGTGAACATGCACAGGTCCAGGTCCGTCACCGTCAGGATAGCCAGAAAGTAGCACATGGGCTGGTGGAGGGAGGGATCTGTGCGAACTAGATGCAGGATGGTGGCATTGCCCAGGAGGGCCACGAGGTATCCTACAAAAATAGGCAGTGATATTCAGTGGTGAGCCCACTCCAAGCCTAGGAACCCCATCAGCAGGAACATAGAGTAGCTCTGGTTGGACCTTGTTAGAATGGACATCTTTATCCACAGAGGACCTGTTCTCCCTGTGGAAGTGTCAACATGTTCAGACCTCGGATCAGTTAGTGCTACCCTCCCTTGGCCAAGGATGGCAGTTACCTGAGCCAGTCTGTCCTCTCTGCAGGGATTTGGTGCCCCCCCCACTAACCCTTACCCTCAGCCTAAGCCCTTCTGCTTTCCCTGTGCATTTTCTCACTCTGTCTTATGCTTTCTTAACTACATTAAATTCCTGTATATGTTTACCCTACTTTTGACCAGCTAATAGAATACAGAAGTTCTGTGAACTTCTCTGATGCAAAAGTAATGTATAGTTCAATATTAAAAGATTCAGATTCTGCTGTAAAAGGCCCAAGTGAACAACTTCTAACATTGCCAGTCCTACAGATAACCCATTACTATTATGGACTACTAGACTACATTGGCTTATTGTGCTGAATTCACTCAGGTATAATGTTTAAATGGAAATGGAATACTTATCTCTGGCAAAAGTAAACAAAAAAGAGGATACAAGTGAAGGACTATTTTGTGTCTGTATATCCAAAATAGGATAGATATATAGCTACTTTCTCTTAACTCATTGAGAAGAAAGATTTGTACTAATAGTGTTTGGACAGGATATCATGTATGCATCTTGTAATATGAATAACAACTCAAAGACAACAATATGCAATGTATAATTATTGAAATTGTCCTACTAATTGGTGTTGAAACCGTCTCGTTGCTATATATTTCTCAATAAAATTAATAAAAAAAGAATGCTCAGATTATTAAAATTCTACTTCACAAACTCATCTTCTTATGGCCTTGATGACTTCTCCTGGTGTAGAGGGAATTATCTCTAACTTTTCTAAGTAAATTTAGCATAATTCAGTAGTATCCTTCCCTAATCTTCTCTGTATACAATCTCCTTGGTGTGATCTGTTCTACATTTCCAGGCAATTAGAAGAAGACATATTCAGTTGCTTTCCAAACCTTTTGCCCTGGCTCTCAACATCTAGTTTACCCCTCGGTTCTCCTTCTTCTCATAGTCATACTAACTCAGTATTGACCACCAGTCATGTCAGTCAATAAGTCAGTCAGTGAGTCAGTCAGTCAGTCAGTCAGTCAGTCAGTCAGTCAGTCAGTCAGTCAATCAGCTTTTTCCCTTCAAGGCTAGGGATTGCACATAGGGCCTTTACATCAAGCTGCATCACCAATCCTTTAATTTTTTGAGACAAAATCTTGTTCAGTTTTTAACTTGGCTGGGATGTTTCTTGAACTCGTAACCCTCCTATCTCAGCCTCAGTGCTGGAATTATCAGCATGCAACACCCCTCCTGGCTGTAGCCCATGTCTTTAAAGCTGCTACCTTTACTCAGATTACTGAGAATATTTTTCTTTTTAAAATATTCAGAATACACAATCATGTCAGACTACTTTTTGAAAATTTCTTTGAAAGATAATAAAATAGTAAAAGGAAAATACAAATGATTCAGTTTCATAAAACAAAGTGATACACACTGACCAATGATTGTTATATTGTATATTGTATTCAAATTAATTGTTCTGATTACCAGATACATGCACACAAAATTTGTCAAAAATTAAAAAGAAGAAAGAAAAAAAGATTTAAGCATTAGCTTCTCCTTACATTAGACCAGAAGAAGTAAACAGTATAATTATTCAAAATTATTGTTATATATATATACATACATATACATTTATATATTTTTTTCCTACTCCATTTTCTCCTTTCCCTCATTTTCCCTCCTTTCCCCAGTTGTTCCTGCCCTTGGAAAGTGACATAATCTCCAGTGTCATTAAGTCAGAAAGACTTATTAGAGCAATGTTTCCTACAGGAACAATAACAAGGCCTATTTCTATGCCAAGTTTGTTGAATCCTAAAGACAACACACCGGGAAAGTGCTAACCAGGCAAAGCCTGCTGTCCACATCTCAGTGTGGGACACAGCATTTTCTTATGCAGTTTTCATCAGCAAAGTAAGTACAGTATTTCCTACTCAAAGAATTGCTGGTTCGAGCTGACACACCATGGGAAAAGAAGTTTGCCATCTGGATTACAGTAAGTGATAAACGTATTTGTTATTATTATTCCTAAACCCTAAAATGGTTTCCTTGTCATTTCTCCCCATTTTGCACCCTCTTTTCCCACTTAATTTGTAGATATAGGTCTCTTAGCCACCTTCCTGGGATAGTGTGCTGCTTCTCAGTAGGCAATGTGATGTAGGTCCTGGGGACTCAGCAAGGCATTGGGGTACCCTGGGAACATGCAGAGGTGGGAAAGGGGGCGTCAAAGAACGAGTGCAAGGAAGCAGGCTCGTGGGAGTGCGGCGCACATGGGCCTGGGGGTGGAGGAGCAAGATGAGAGGCAGGTGCAGAATGAGCCAGGAGTGTCTGGGCTTGCAGTGGGGGGCAAGGCAGGACGCTGGCGGCAGTGCAAGGGATGGAAGAAGGGCCCAGAGAAAGATGCTGTGACATGCGACAGGACAGAAAGGGAAAAGAGAAAACAGAAAAAATCAGCGTAATATGATGGGGGAAGGAAGTTGCCTAAGCTTCCCCCATCACACTAGGCTGATGGGGTAGGAAGAAACCCAAGCTTCGCAGAGGGGGAGAAAGGTCAGGGAAAGAGGAAAGAGAAAGGGCCTGGGAAGGAGGGAGGCGCCCTTGAGAGGCGCCAGGTGACCGCAGAATGCAAAGAGCAGAGGGCAGGTAGGAAAATGCCAGCGAATGAGTCCAGAGAACCTTGGGGACCAGGAGTGGTGAGAGAGGCAGAGACTAGGGCATCCTCGAGGCTGGAAGAAAGGAAAGAGGCTTTGGCGAAAAGAGAGGGTCTGTAAAGAGAAACACAGGAGAGGCGGGTCAGGTGTAGAGACCAGGGGATGGGGAGTGGATTCAGACATGGAGGGTGCGAGGGAGGACTTGGAGCAAGAAGGAGCCAGGAGCTCATGCCTCATAGGAGAAGCCTGGGTGTCTCCCACAGCCCACTACCCCAGCCAGCTCCTACAGACAGAACACTCTGAGCAGCACCTCTCCCTTAGGATGCCGATCTGCTGCCCAGAAGAAAGGCAGGATGTGCTGACCAGGACTGTGTGCAGTATTCGCTTAGTTTCACTTTGTTCATGTGAAAAGTTGAGCCAACTGTAGGTGCTTCGTAGGATAAGGCGCCATTTATGTGAATTTCAAGTGAGGCGTAGATAGAACCATATGGTCAGTGCAGATTAATATTGTTTGTAGCATCCAATGATATATCTTCTCTGTGGACACTTCACTGAAATATTTCTCTGCCATGAGCTGTTCTCCTCACACCCTTGGTGAGTATACAGGGAAAGTCAGCATGACTATGGAAAGTCAGCGGTAATTAAGAGCGAGGATCTCTCCGATTAGGAGGCCTGGGATCCTGAGCAAGCTCGCCACGGGTGTGGCTTGGTGAAGTGCAAAATAATTTTGCATTTTAGTCTCCTTGGATGCTGCATATTTTCACGTGTGCTGGCTTCCTTTCCAAGAACGTTGATTTAATTGAGCTTTGGTAAAAGGGTGATAAAACATGGGAAGCCTCGCCTCTCAGCGAGGGCAGAGAGGTTGAGACTTAATTTCTCCTTCTGCCACACCACTACAAAACCCAGCCCAGTCCTTCCACTATAAAACAGCCCAGTAACAAGTCCAAGGTTCTCTTCCCAACCAAAACAAGCAGTGACAATATCCCAGGACAGCTCCCTGAACCACAGACTGGCCATCCTCAGGGGACCCACTCTAACCTGTACTGCTCTACATGTTCTGTTAGATAAGTGACATCAGAGGGGTCTCTGAGTCAGCTCACTCTAGCCACAGACCCAAAACTTGCGGGGACTCACTGTCTCCTCTTTCATCCACATGTTCTGCCCTGGCCTCTGCAGCCTTCCCACACCCTGTGTCAGCCTCCGCTCCTCACTCAGGAGGGGCTGCATGATAATGATAAGGTGCTCTGTTTTTTCTCCCTTGGGTCTTGGAATCTCCAAGGAATCCAGACCTGACACATACCTATGGGAGATCAACATCTTCTGAGAACTGAAATTTTGTGTGCCCAACTTATTTTCCATGGTAATTTAGTGGCCCCCAAGTCCCACTTTCAGGTATTTCAGGGAGTCAGATGATCCTTCACCATCTTCTGACATGGCTGCCAGAAATTTCCTTTCTGTCTCCTTTTTCATCTTTTTCTTTCCCCAGAGAAATTTCTCTTGAGACTCTACTTTTAACCAAGTGTTACCTGTCATTCATTCAGCAAATATCTAGATATTACATGGATTGACTAGATATTTGGCTGTGAAGATTAAAAAAAGAAAATCCCTGTTTTTGAGAAAATTATTGTTTTGCAAGAGATTGATATATGAAAGACAGAGAGAGAGAGAGACAGAGACAGAGATAGAAACAGAAAGTGAGGAAGAGAGGAGAGAGAGACACACAGGGAGAGAAAGAGGGATAGGGAAGATGAAAGAGAAAGACAAGGAGGAATGGAGGAAGGCAGAGAGAACCAATTAGCTCCCATTAATTCCAATATTCCAGATTAAGGAAAGATTCAGAACTATCACAAGCAAGACACAGAAATATATGAAGAGGAATCAGCTGAAAAATTGTGTTTAGCACCCAGACTCAAGGATTTAGGAAGTCTGAGGATATTATAGAACTTGAGGGATAGAGTTTTACATGTGGGAATAGAGGATTATAGAACAAATTAGACCATTTATAATCGATACTGTTGTTTGCAAGAATAAATATTGCTTTGGTGAGTTCTGTGTTTTGTATTGTTTAGTTCATTTTTTTTTAATTGAAAGAGTATAACATGATTGAAAGCAAGCACCATAGTCACAGAACAACTGTTACATCTTGACCAAACTTTGGGCAAATTATTTTGCCTCAGAGCCTCAGTATAATTAAATATAATACAGGAATCTAATACTACTCTTTCATAAGGTTATAGTCCACACAAAATAATATATAGCATATTAAGCCCCTAACATAATGCCTGGGACAAAATATGAACCTAAAAATATTTACTCAAATGAGAAAATTTTCACTTCCCATTCAATTTTTCTTTGGCTATAGTACTGCTTTAAAAAATGGGCTATCAAGCTGGGGAGATGCAGGGTCCTGAGTTCAATCCCCAGTTCTGCAAAAAGAAAAGTAGACTATCAACAGAAAGGTATTACTATAGTTTTAGTTCTTATTTCTGCTGTTTTAAATTTATGATATTGAACCAAAAAAATCAGTACTATAGTGTGGGGAAAGGAAGATTACAGTGAAGAGCATTTTTCTTCAGGGAAACATGCATGCCTGGGGAAACGATGGAGCTTGTTTGGAGAGCTGGTGGTGGAGTGTAAGGGCTAAAGGCACCAGAAGAGCTTGAGACTGGATCTGTCTTCTAGCGCATCTTGGGAATTTAACAAACGTTTCCATCATCTGGGAAACTCGCGGAAAATGTCTACCTAGTTCACAGGTGTGGGATGAGAACTGCATAAACAATGCGATTTTAATAGTGTGGCAGATTGCCAGCTGGTGGTCAGCTTGTGACACCCAGCTGAACTGAACAGCATGGTGCTGGGTGTGAGAGGCCCACCTGCAGGCTGTTGCCAGCAGCAGAAGAGGTAGAACCAGAGAAGAAGCAGAGAGGCTGCTAGACAAGCTGAGGCGGAGATGTTGGAAGCTCCTTGCTTGCTTGGCCTATTCTGCTGGAGGACCTTATCATGCTGGCTTTCCTGGAGAACTTAGTTGCTGTCATTAGAGGAGGAACCTGAGACCCTGTTGTCACTGAGGATTTTCAATATCAGTGTACAGATGGTATAGCTAATCACTCATAAGTGTGCATGCATGTACTAGAGTTTTCATAAATCTTTTTGTTTTCTTGCTTTTCCACTGAGTTTTTATTGTGAGTTAAGTTATGATGTGGGGTCCAAGGGTAGGACCATCATGCATCTAGGTCCCCCTTTACCACTGAGGGATGAGCAGAAGACAGAGAAACAGGTGGAGCCAGTTCAGATCTTGCCAGAAAATGTGCCTTCAGCTCGGCAGTCGCCCCGGGCTGTGACCCAGGATATGGGGCAGAGCGACTTGGTCACTCCCTGGTACCACTTTCAGGCAGAGATATCACCCTCATTTTCAGTCATTGCCTTCTGGCAGTGGTGATAGTCCAGGTAGATCCGCCAGCCATGCCTGGTCAGGTTGTGACTGGGGAAGCAGCTGCCAAAAGGGCAGTCTTGTAGCTCTGGATGTCTTCTGCCATGGTGCTGACTTCCCAAATCCACTCTGAAGCAGCAAGCAGCTCAAGTGACCCTCAGGTCAGATGCCACTGTCAGACAGGAAGCGCACAAACATTAACTTTTGACCCATTTTTCTCATTTGTAGCATAGCGAATCTAAACCTCTTATATGATCTTTCTTGTTTCAACATGTTTCCTAGCAGTCACTGCTTTCCTAACTGCTATTTATGATCCTCAGCATAGTTTTCATACTTTTAATAATGTAAAATACTCTTTGTTTTTTTTTTTTGTTTTGTTTTGTTTTGTTTTGTCTTTTTGAGACAGGGTCTCACTATGCAGTTCAGGCTGGCCTTAAGCTCACTTTGTAGCTCAGGCTGGTCTCGAACTCACAACAATCCTCCTGTCTCAGCCTCCCGAGTGCTGGGATTACAGGCCTGCACCACCACACCCAGCTAAAATACACTTAATATTTATTTTTAAATAAATGTATCCATATATGCACTGAACATAGCAACAAATACCATAATATGTCAGCCAGCATTTAAAAATTATCTAAAGCTATAGTGAAATATATGTTTATGAATTGTTTGACAGTCAATATATAATTAGAATTTATTCAAGTTGTGTCATATTATTGTAATTTAGTGATTTTAAAGGTGGGTGGTATTGTTTTCCTCTATTACAATATACTTGTCTATTTGCTTATGGGCAGCCATTTTTTTCTTAATTTTCACCATTAGAAGCAGAAGAAGGGTTAACATTGCTAAAAACAGAAGTAGTATTTGTGTCCTAGAATTACTTTCTGCATTCACTTCTTGGAAATACTCCCAAGTAGATCTCCATAGACTGTACACTGACCCAGGTAATAAAGTATTGCTCCACATCCTCACCAGCATTGGATTTTGCCAGCCATTTTCAATTTATCTAACTTATGTGTAAAATATGGCATCTCTATATTATTGATGTTGTATATTGTTAAATGTCTAGTGAAGATAAATAGGTTTTATTTAACGTCCTTTTGGGAACATCAGTTCTCTTCTATATACTGCCCAATCTTTATTTTTATTTATCTTTATTTATTTACTATAAGATCCTCTATTTTATGGTCTTAATTTATACAAGGTCTTTTAATATTTTGGACAATAAACCTTAATTTTTGTATAGTTATACATTGATATTGTTTGCAATTTCTTGATTAAATTTTATTTTCTGTATCTTCTGTTGGACTCTTTATACCATCATCTATCTACTGTTCTCTTTCAAATGTTCCAAAGCTTTCCTTTTGGTACTATTTTTAAAAAATAAACTTCAAGGAACTATTTCTGTGGCTGTGTATCTTTGCTTTTATTTCAATAATGTCATGTAAGTGTTGAACATTCTCTGTAAGATTTGTCCTTAAGCCACTTGATAGAATTCATGTTTTATGCAAGTGTTTCAGTAATAAAAATTCTACCAGTCCCCATAGGTGATTCAAGAGGAAAATGGCAGGGACCATGTTTTGAAGGAAGCCACCAGAAAGCTGTCTTCTTACTCTCTAGACATGAAGGGGGAGAGCCCTATCAGACAAGAAGAGAAATTCTTTCTTGTCCACACTCTATCCATTCATGTATCTGTGAATTCATTTTATAATTGTTGGTGGAATAGACAATGCACCAGACACTACACACATGGATATAAATTTATCAATAAATGATACATGCCCATTTCTTTTCAGGAGTTTAATTTAGTCATTTATTCTGATGGGAACACATACACACAATGTACTATTTAATAATGATTGCTGTAATGTAAAATACAAGCAACAGATGATAGATCTTCTGCTCTGGATTTAGAAAATGGGCCTCTTACTGAAAACATCCTTGAGGAAGCAACCTCAAAGCCGAGCACCAGCAAGGATTGCAGTGAGCCGGTGCCAAGCAGTTTTAAGCTCATGACTCCCTGAGCGATGGGACTGTAATGTGACACATGCATGGTAGTTTTCTGGGTTGAAGCTTTGCCACACTTAAGCATATTTCAATTAAAGCATCTAGAGGTCAACATGGATTTCAACACAATGTCAAGTTTGAATTACAGGATTCAGTTGTTCACAGGAAAAGTAAAATCGAAGAATGGGTCAAAGGCTTTTACCACAAGAACAAGGTCAGAAAGGAGTAATTTTGAAAGAAGTTGGAGGAATTCTGTGTGAGCAAGGTTTGGGGAAGGATGGAGGAGTTTGTATGGGCTGATGGGATGCAGGAAACTGAAAGACACTGCTTAGCTAGGATAGAAGCACACAAAAGGACCTCAGACAGGGAGAGATATTGGAGCCATTGAAGTAGGTGAAGGAAAGCCAATGACATTTACCTTATCTTGCTAGGATCTATTTTGGATGCTTTCTTGTTTATTTTTCTCTTACTGTTCTGTTTTGCTTCATTTTAGTCTTAGTGTTTATACATTGCTCATAATTTTTTTTTTTTTTTTTTTTTTTTTGGCATTTAGTACAGAGTCTACAGGGTCTCACTCTGTAGATCAGACTCACAGTAATTCTCCTGTTTGCAGCCTTCCAAGCTCTGGATTACAGGTGCAAGCCACCATCCCCAGTCTCAATAGCCATCTCAGCTCGCCCTGGGGGTGAGGCTGGCGGCTGGCACAGCAGGCCAGGGAACCAAACACCCAGCCCCCATGTCTGCCTAAGCAGGCACTTTCATCCACTGAGGTATTTGGTTGGCCCTAATTAATTCTTGATCAAGTTTTCTTGTGGGTTAGTTTCTGAATGCTATTGAAAGTGTCATTTTTCAGAAGCAGGAGGAGGTATTATAGTTTAAATAAGAGGACATATTTGTAATATGTGGATCAAGAAAAATTGACTCATACTTTATTTATGGCAGAGGAAAAAATTCTTTGGGAACATGAAAAGTTAAAAGGAACTAACTGATATAAATTTTTGGCTTGAACACAGGCTGTATTAAGGAGCATCAGTGATGTTTATTCCCAGACTTTAGCATTCACCTTTGTAATGCCTGTGAGCTTGGTGGTGGCACTCTGGATCTCGAAGTCTTAATGCTATATATGATTGAGATAAACATTGGAAGGAGAAAAAGGTAGGCATCGGCTCTAAGGATGTGGAGCATCTTTCCAAAAACAATGTTCTGGAGACAGCCCCATCATTGACACAAAGAATATTAGTGCCACACAGAGATTGAGTTGCAGGTTTGGAATACTTCTTCTGGGAGCCTAGTTCTGCCACTGTGTGGGGTGGAACATGAAAGGAGTAGTGTTGGAGTGGACTATGAATGGAGGACTGAGAGAGTATTGGGCTGGCATTCCATAGGTACTGAGCTGCAAATACATGGGTCTTTTGTTTCATTAATTATTCAGCTTCACAGACATTTTCATTGCTATAATGCTGCAATCATCACTCTTCCCTATAATCTACACCAGGATTATGCATTCTATGACCCTCACTACATTTGAAGCCTTTTCTAATAACATTATTTTTACCAGATTTTCCTTAATATTGTGTCTTCTTTCTAGTCTTCCCGGGCCTCTTTGCTGGGTTCTGGCCATTGTTCATCCCTGAGGAACAGCTGTTGACAGCAATGGCAATTTTCTGACTCTTCCATCATTTTTTTCCATGATGTCTTTTGCCACATAGAAATGCATTCATAAGCATCAGACACATAACTCTACAAGTGTTTTCCATCGTAATTTTCAGACTAAGGGTCTGTATCCTGATGTTTTGTTTTATAGTTTCCTCATAAACATGTCCAAAACTTTTCCTTACACATTTTCCTGTTAATGTGCGTTTATTAATTATTTCAGTGGGATAAACAAAAATCAAGCTTTCTGCACCATTACAAATCAGGACCAGGGTGTTGCATGTGCTATACAAATGCTCATCTTCCAACCTACATCTCCCGCAATATTGACTTCCTTCATGTTACACCTTTCCCAGGATCTAAGTAATCAATCAGCAAGACCTGGAACTTCTGTCTAATAAATATCTCAGAATTGTTCAATTCATGATCTCATTTCATGCTGTCTGAATTCAGATTATTATTATTATCTCTTTCTGGATTATTTCAGGATTATTTCAACAACTTTGTACTTTTCAGATCAGTTGACTATGCTGTAGCAAAAGCCACAATGCAGCACTAGACTTGGCACGAAGTACAAATGGTTTTGATGAGGTGTGCAAGTCTCTAACTTGCCTCAGCTTTTAGTCTCTCTTCTGGTCTACCCTGATTTTGGGGGGGGGGGGTTTGAGGGCTGGCTCAGGCCACCCTGGGAGTAGGGCTGGCAAGGCATGTGGTGCTTGGGATCAAACAGCAGTCTCCTGCGCCTGCCTAGGCTTGACTAAACAGGTGCCTTAGACCACTATGCTATCTCACCGGCCGTATTCTACCCTGATTTTCTAACTCACATTAATAGTGTTAATGATACTAATCATGTCTTCCAGTTTCTCTACTACTCTTATTTGTCCCAAACATTTGTGTTTTTATGCTTCCTAGAAGGAAAACAATTCTTTCTGGGCAGCTTTCTCTTTCTCCTTGTCTAGCTAACTCTGTTCACTCCACCAGCTTTAGCTGCAACATCATGTCCTACAAGAAACCTTAGTTAGTTTTGTGTCTGAACCAAGACCTTGGCTTGCCAGGCAGGTGCCATGCTGTGGAGCTGCAACCTGTGCCCTCTTACTGCATTCATTACAGATAAGTTGCATACTGTTCTTATGTGTTCCTGTAAGTCATCATGCCACTTTTTAAGTAGCATTGCCATTTTCTTTAGTGCCTCTAGCACATGAACATTTTATGAAATGAACCATGTCTGTCCTTTTAAAAGCCTTTTAGTCTCAGCTTTACAGATTAGCCCTTTGAAGGTACTACATGATTAAGATGCATTAAATATTATTTTGGTATTTAAAGGCATATTTTCCCATTGACCTTATTTTATAATTATTAATTGATTCAACGAAGATTTTTCTTCCTTATATGATGAGTGACCAGCATAGGTATTAGACGTATAATGGCTAACACAAACAGAATAGAGACAAAAGTAACACATAATTGTAATCTAAAATGCAAAGAAATAGAGTTCCATAAAGAACTAGAAGTAAAAAATGGAATTAGAAGTCAGAGAAGATCTCTCTGGTGAGGTAACTCCAGAGAAGGGACCTAAATTAAGCTTAGGGCCAAGTGTGTGGATCTCTTGGAGAACATTCCACTCACGAGAACAGCAAGTGAAATCTTCCAAAGTGGGAAGCAGTTTGACATGTCGGAAATGCTAAAGGAGGATCATGTGTGTGTAGGGCGAATCAAAGTGCAGAGAGGTGGAAATACAGTGGAAACAGTAGCTAAGGACCAGATCCTGGATTTGTGGGTCAGGTGAGCTACTCTGCATTTTGTTACATCTGAGAGTTAGAGTTGAGAGAAGAAGTGTGCACGGGCAGTGCTTCTAGGGGGTCCAGAAAGAAGCAGAGAGATGAGTTCAAAGGTTTAATAGTTCTCCCAGGAGAATTGATTTCTTTGAGCAATAGAAATTATAGATCTGAGTAGTTGGATATCTTGAATTGGATTAGGGTGTCTTCTGGAATAACATAGCCAAGGGCAAATTTAAGTTTTTAGACCTGTGACATGGAGTTGTCCTTGTGCTTAATACACTGTGGAGATACGTTTGAAAAAAATGTAAGGTCTGAATATGCTTGAAAACTACAAGTTCTGTTTCTGACCTAAAATGAAATTTAGGTAAAATTGTGGGAAAGTTGTAGCAATGTGATTTTCAGAAATAGGTACAATATTGCATATATGGGAGGTATTATGATATAGATGACATGACAACATGCAATAAATGAATGCAGAAGAGAAATTTCTGGTATTGATTCCTGAACAAATCCTGAGTTTAGAAGCCAAGAGGACATGATTCCAGCAAAATAAGGGAGGAGCAGGATGCTGATTAGATAGGAAACAAGCAAGGGGCATCTGTTAAGGAAGCGTCCATACTCTGTAAGCTGTTAAGGGGTGAAGGTAAGGAGGCCTGCGAGAGGATCAGAGCTGAAAAGTGTGGAAGCCCTTGCTGATCATAAGAGCAATTTCTGTGGAAGGAAAAGGGTAAAAGCGAGAGAACAGATGAATTTGAGCACCATAGGAAGAGTCCCAACAGGGCAGAAGAAACATTTGAGGTTCTTGTATTCATAGTCTAACCAGTAGCACTAAAATCTCTTTCTCATCAGTACATGAGCTATTCAGGGAATTATGAGGAGGGCTGAGCTTAACCAAATGGAAGTTGGGATAAGGTAAGCTGATGTGAGTTCAGGGAGTGAGCAAAGAAGAGATTATGATGGTATACATGGGAAACAACATAGGTAAAAAGAAAAGTTAAAAATGAGGGGGTGAGAAGTAGTGAAAAGGGATCGAAGCTCCAGGTTAGGGGATGGAATTGAGCTGTCATTTTAGGTAATTGGCACAATCTTTGATAAAAGATGGTCTAAGGACCTGAGAAGGAGGCTGCTGATGGAATTCACAGAAGAAATACTGAAATCACTAAGATGAATACTAAAAAGACAAAATAACCCATGGTAAAATCTTAAGTGAGGCTCACTTAAGATTAATAGGGAGACAGCTCAGTGGTCTGGGTGCCTGCCTGGCAAGTTCGAGGACCCAGGTTTGATCCCCATTACTGCATGCCTGGAACCATGCTGGCCCTGAAATACCTGTAACGCCAGCACTGGGGAGGCTGAGCCAGGAGGATCACTCTAAGTCTGAGCTGCATGATGATGCACGAGACTGTGCTCTGGATAGGATGTGGGAGGACACAGCCAGGGCAAACATGGGGGTGGGCCTGGGCCACCTCAATACCGACAACTCCCACATGCTGTCTCCCATCTCCCTTTCCCCACTCTCACTTCTGTGCCCTGCCAACTACCCTCTGACTTCTTTTCAAAACTCACTCAGCTAAAACGATGCTCCTTAAATTCACCAGCCACATGTAGGTGCTAATTCAGAAGACTGTGTTCTTAAAGGTTGGTTTTCTTTGCAGTGGTTGTGGTTTCATTTTGAAAGCTCTCTTTTGTAGTACTTTGTCAGTAGCTGCAGCTTCTCTTCTCTCCTCTCCCCTCCTCTCCTCTTCTCTATGCAGTTTGGATTCATAGTGATCTTCCTGTTTTCAGTCTCCTCAGCACTGGCATTACAGGTATGTGCCACCAGGGCTGGTCTCGGTGACCAGCTCAGCCTTCCTGGAGGGAGGGCTGTCATGGCATGTGGTACCAGGGATTGAACCCCTGCCCTTGTGCTTGCCTAAGCAGGTACTTAGTCCACTGAGCTGTCTTGCAGGGGCTTAGACCACTGAGCTATCTCACTGGCCCTCTTTTTTTATGGACTTTTTAATGGCAGCCCCTCTGTGTCTTTCTTCATTTTACTTAATTTCCTACATTTCTCAACCTTGATTGTCTAAATTCTTATCATATTATCAAATATTATTCAATGGGTGGGACCTGGATATTCATCTCTGAGCCAGATAGCTCTATTAGGTGTCAGTTCTGAATTTATGTCTTTGAAGTACAGGAATGCCAGTTAAGGCTGAGCCCGGTGTTCGTCTCTCTGCTTTTGATTCTCCTATTTGTGCATTTTGGTTGCTAGTCTCTACTATTTTATTTATTTATTTTTGGTACCTGGAATCAAACTCAGCACGGTGCCTCTGAGTTACATCCCCAGAAAAAAAGTATGTGCAGTTATTCCAAACAATGCTTTTGAGCTTATACTTTACATGACCCTTTTAATCTCTGTGTATTTCATTTATAACTGAGTTGTCTTTCCTACCTTTTAAATATCCTTGCATGCAGTTCTTTGCCTGCAACCCTGCTCTCCTAGTCCTACTCTTTGGTGTTGCAAACAGTCCTAGCTGAGCTCTCTGGAACTTCTCTTGGCCTGCCTGACTTCCTGCCCTTAGCCCGTCCCCTACGACAGTCATGAGACAGCCTGGGAAACACTAACTCCAAGATGCACTGCACCTTCTTTAGCCTCTCGGTAGCTTCCTGTGCACAGTACGAAGTGCTGTGGTGATGCACAGTTTCCATATACTGGAGCCCTAATGTGATTCAGCTGCTGCACTCACTTTTACATAGTATATTTGGCATCACTCTGAAGCATTTTACTTTACTTCCCAGAGGATGAAACTACAAAAACTTACATAATCTTCCCGAGGGCTCACAGCAAGCTGCTGTGGAAGGTGGACTGTGGCCCACGTCTGCCTGCTTCAACACTGGATGTAGGCTGATACTCTGTCACGCTCTGTGGTAGTGGGGCTCTCAGCACCTTTCCAAACCCATGTTCTTTCCCACTCTAACGAAATCACCCTTTTTAAATTCAACGAACGATCCTATAGCTATGTTATTGATCACATTCTTTTACAATTCTTGTGTTTTGGGCATAAAATGCTCCTAACTAATGATTGTTTAAAACCTCATGCAAATACCACTTCTTACATATTTCTCTTGAATTCCTTGTGTGGTTAGGTAAATTCTTCTCAGTACTCACAGAGCATCTTCTATGCAGAACAATTAGATGGTAAATATAAAAATATGCTTTTCAATAATGTACTTATCATACTTTGTGAGATCCTGACTCAAAATAAGAGAAAGAAATTTAATAAGTACTCAGGATAATATAGGTTGGTGTGCAGGCTCTGAGTTTAATCCATATTACTCCCAAAACTTTTAGCATAAACATATATATATTTTTTTTTCTTTTTTTTTTTCAGAACTGAGGATTGAACTCAGGCCCTTGTGCTTGCCAAGGAAGCACTTATTCTACTGAGCTACCTCCCCAGCTCCCATAAACATGTTTTTGTACATTTGCTTATATGTTCTTTATAAAACATTTTATATATTTCATTACATAGTCTTTATATTCATTATAGATATATTAAACAGTGTAAATAGTATAATATAAAATATGAATATATTGTTTACAAAATATATAGTCATAAAATTAAAAATAAATACTAATACATCAGTAAATGTCTATGTTATATAAATGTTATTTGCATTGTATTTATGGTATGTTATACATATTTACAGATAATATATATGTATATGTATTTAGGATTTGTATCTTTATGGCTAATTTTTTATTTTTTTTAAATAAACTGGATCGGGGTTCTTTAAGATTCTAGCACTCAGGCCACTGTCTTTTACACACTGGGCAGTACTATCTATTTATTGCATGAAAAAGTGAATCAGCGAGTCGATGGATGAAATGCTCGCCTTTGTCCTGCCTGGTTGTACGTGCAGTTCTGTGGAAGGTCTGTGTGCACCGACTCACAGAGACAGGATGAAAAGTGAGAGGGGTGGAGTGGAAGCAAGAATGCCAGAGACAACGACAGAGATGGGATTAATTTCTTGGCAAAAAAGGGCAGAGAGTTTCTCCCAACAATGAAGAGTCAGCGAGGATATAGCAGCAGGCCTCTCTCTGTTCCCCTTAAGACAGAGGAGCCCACTCACCAGCACCGTCAGCCACGTCTAACTGCAGTGCAGTGGCAACACTCACGGGGAGGAGACACAGATTCTTTTTTAAAATACATTTTGTGCAGGGTCTCACTGCGCAGCTCGGACTTGTAATGATCCTCCTTCAGCTTGCCCAGTGCTGGATTTACAGGTGTGCTCCACCATATCCAGACTTGGTCAGTGGCTCAGCTCCCCTGGGGTGGGGTCGGCTCGGCATATGGTACCCAGAGCCCCTGTACCTGCGCTTGCCTAAGCAGGTGCTTAGTCTGCTGAGCTATCTTGCCTACCCCGATGCACAAATTCTTATAAAGAGGGATTTTCAGTATGCACTGAGTCATTAGCTTTGTATGATAATACTCTTTTTAAAAAGATATAGTGTTTAGTTATTATTTTAGAGAAAGAAGAAAGTAAGGTATTTTAATCAAGCCCCACCTAAGCATAGGGACTTAGAACAGATTTTGCATTCCTGAGCTCCATAGATAATGCCCTTGATGGGCAAACTCATTTGTAAACATGTCTCTTCTGGGCAGAGTACAGTACTTAGACTGTTTTTTCACATGCTCCATCTGGGAGAACCTGAGAGCAGAGGAAGCATCCCCAGGGCTAGGAACTCCGTGGCCAGAGCCCATCATTACGTCTACCCCTCTCTCCTTCACAGCTTCACCTGAAGGAAGCTGGAAAGCCCTAACTCTTCAGAGGTAGGTCCAAATCTGCAGTGGCAAGAATGATTCCTGCCTCACTCCACTTTCCCACTTTATGAAGAAATCAATCGATGTCAGCTCAGTTTGTTTGCTCCGTCCGTCCACTAGAATGGATCCAGCTCTTGTAACACAGACTGCAGGAGCTACTGGAAGAGGATTCTCCCCACGGGATATCGCAGGAGCTTCCAGTTTATGTGTCTACTCTGAGGCACTGTAATCCCTGCTGCCCAGAGCTCCTCTCGCTCTTGCACTCACTGTTCTGCTTCTGCATTTCCTTTCGCCAGATCAGTCACTCGCGCTTTGCCTCTTCCAGACACCTGACTTCTGAGCTGCGATGTCAATTAAACGTTTTATTTTTTAACTTTTAAAGAACATAAAACAGTAAAAAAAGAAGGATTAGATATGTTAGAAACATTACAAAATTTCAGTAAAGTAATAGTGGGAATTCAGCAATGGTTGCTGTTTTGCATGATGTTGTCTTCAAATTAGATGTTCAGGTTACCAGATATACACATGCAAAATTGATTAAAACAACAACAAAAATAGCCCTGAGAAATTAAAAAGAAAGAAAAATGAGTACAAAGAAAAAAAATTAAGTATTATCTTCTCAAAAGACCAGCAGAAATCAGCAGTACAAGTACCCAAATTATCCTGCATTTATACAAAAATATATCTATTCCATTCTTTCTTTTGTCCCAGCCCAGTTTTTCCTTCCCACTGAACAAATTCTTTCTCTTTCACAGCATCTATTGTACCTTTCAGGTGTTATTTACTCTTTCAGGTTCCCACATTAGCGACACAATCCAATATTTGCATATGCTGAAATTAAACATTTCCTATGCATTTCTATACATTTTCTATCCATCCCAGATACACATAAAGGTAGTGCCTCAGGCTTTCTGAAAGCACTCTACTGAGCCATGATTGCAAAGGATCTTTCTTCCACAAGTAGCCTTGCCAGAGTTTCTTTCCTCTTATAGTAGATGCCATCTCCTTCTGGCAGAAATCAATTTGAGTTCTTTAGTTTATGTTGTAGACAGAGAGGGATACAGTGAAGTCATGTACATACTTCTCTTCCTTCTCCATACACACACACAAGCACACACACAGTTTGGGGGTTGGCAAATTGCAAGCTAGTATGTCCTTTAAACAGGCAATGCATGAACAAAATTGGACATAAATGAGACAAAAATAAGGGATCTTAAGCCGGGCGTGGTGGCGCATGCCTGTAATCCCAGCACTCGGGAGGCTGAGGCAGGAGGATTGTTGTGAGTTCGAGACCAGCCTGAGCTACAAAGTGAGCTTAAGGACAGCCTGAACTGCATAGTGAGACCCTGCCTCAAAAAGACAAAAAAAAAAAAAAAAAAAAAAAAAAAAAAAAAAAAAAAAAAAAAAAAATAAGGGATCTTGAGTCAAAACAAGCACAGAGATCTATGAATCCTGCAGGGTTCCAGGAAGGAGAGCAGAACACCCCAAGGCAGAAGGTGGATCTGTCTTAGAAAAGGTAAATAATTAGTGACCAAGGACAGAGCATTGTAGATGGAACTGGAAGAAGGGGACAATGTGCAGAGGGCGGGAAGCCCTAGTCAGTCATAGTTCATGAGAGGACTTCTGACTGGGACCCAGGAGGGAGCCAAGCATCTTCCTTTATGCTTCTAGGGGAGGGAAGCCCAACAAGAGACCTTTCTGTATTGAGAGCACGATTTGGGCTTTTTCTAGAGAAGCCCAATCAGGGATAGTACAGGAGCAAGAGTGCTTCCTTTGTTACTGTCAATAGTAAAAATCTCACTGTCCTAAATGTGACACAAATGGTAGATGTGGAACTTATACTCTGTGAGGAGGTCACCAGTGGCTTAGTGAGAAGCTTAAGAACAAATGAAGTCTTACCTATCAGGTGAGACTTTTATTTTCAGTACCAAGAATTGAACTCAGGACCTTGCACTTGTCAGGCAGGAACTTATTCTACTGATCTACCTCGCAGGCTCTCCAGATGAGACTTTGTGGTGAGGAATTTCCAGGAAGAAATTATCTAAACAAGGGTATACAGGTGAAGAAAAATTTATATATTTTGAGAACTATACAATATTTAAACACTCAAATTCAAATGTTCTGAAATGTGATGCTTGGAAATGAGTCGAAGGGAGCAGGAGCAAGGCTCTGCCAAGGTTGCCGTGGGGTGTCCAGTCCTGGCTGGGCCAGGAGGCAGAGGAGAAGGTAAGCTTCTCAAGGCTGGGGAGGAGGACAAGGAAAAATGTGTCCTTGATCTCTCTCTGTGTCGCTGTGTCTGTGTCTGTTTCTCTGTTTCTGTTTCTGTCTCTCTGTCTGTCTCTCTCTCTCTCTCTGTCTCTCTCCCTCTCCCGCTCTTTGTTGCCTTGGGCAATGGTAGAATCTTGTGAGTAGAAGTGAAGTGAGTGTGGGGGTCATGCGTGGGATGTGGAGTATCATCAGTGTGCCGGTGTGAGTCGCTGAGAAGCCGCAACCACGGATGTGCTAGAACTCATCACTAAAGCCCCTGAGCTCAGTAGCAGAAGTGTCAGTGCAATGATGTGCTGATTTATTAGTGCACTGGAGGCTTTCAGCACAAGTTTACTGTTTGCAAATATGTTTCTGGGAGGGGGAATAGAGAGACAGAGAGACACAGGGATTTGACTGGTTTGGGGACTGTGTATGAAGGGGGTAGTTACTTTACCGACTCAACCAGGCTACACCAGGTATGAAAACAGGCCTGGTCAACACACGTGCTGTCGTTTCCCACTGTCACCACCAGGTGGAGCATGCAACTGAAGGCTAATTTTGTGTTTAAGTTGTTTTTGTTGTTTGTTTGTTTGTTTGTTTGTTTGGTGGAACCAGCTATTGAACTCAGGTGCTTGCACTTGCCGGGAAAGTGCTTATCCCACTGAGCCATCTCCCGAGCCCTGAAGGCTAATTTTAAATTCAGGCCTGCACCAAGGAACCTTGCACTTTCTAGACCTTGTTCTTCCAGCACTCCCATCCTGTCCTATATCCTCCATACCTATGAAATATCTCTCAGAACTGTCAACTTGTCCGTGTTTCCTTTGTGTATTGTGTCCTTTCCTTATGCATGTACAAAGTAGTTGTATCAATACTCATATAAATACACACAAAATACTGAAGCTGCTGGAGATAATATTTTTCTCTACCACATCATATTTTGAAAGTATTCACCTCAGTTGTACATGGGGGCACATGCACTTAGTCCAGCACTCCTGAAGGCTGGGGCAGGAGAGTCACAACTTTTAATCTAGTTTGGGCAATGCAGTAAATAAGAAAGACTGTCTCAAAATTTAAATAAAGAACAAAATAAAATACAATTGCTGGTTGTGAAGCTCAGTGTGAAAGCTCTGGGTTCAGTTGCTAGCATTTTAAAAAGAGTAACAATAAAAAAATATGTCATAAAATGGCAACAAAAGACAAAAATATCTTTCCATCAGCTTCAGCCTTGGCCTGCATAGTAAGCCTCAGTGACCACTATGAATGGACACAGATGGATGCCGGTTCAACTCCTCCCAGCGTCTTCAGATGCACAGCCTCTGTTGAGGTCTCTCATGGGCAATGACTGCAAGCCAAGCTCAGGGTTCATCTAATCCAAGGCTCAGACCTGGTAGAACAATGTATGTCCTTCATGAACTCCATTTTATCGTCTGGCACTATTTGTGTTGTCTCTTCCTCCCCTCTCTGCATAATGGTGTCACACTTCTTTCTTTATATCTTAGCTTGCTCCTCTTTTACTCTGAAGAGGAAGCAGGTTCCATTCTTATTGGCTGTCTTTATTCATGGCCTATCGAGATAAATATTTAAACACTTATCTCAGGTTGTGCCTGCTCCGTTTCCACCATCCCATAGGCAAGTGGTATTAAGGGACAATCACTTTTCCAAGGCCTGGCTGCCCTGCTATCAATCGGTGGCCGCAGGGTGCTGTGAGTATCATGCAGCTCCGTGCTGTGCATTACTGTATTATAGTGGGTCATAAGGCGAGGAAGGACTGTGTTGCTTAAACTGAGTAGGTATTTCGGCATGCTGAAAGAATGGCACTGAGAATTTTAGAACAGTTTTACAACGGTTTAAGAAAAGTGATAAAGGCAGACCTTAGTTTTAGAGTAGTAGATAAACAGAAAATATATATCTCGAAAACTTGACAGTTCCAGTGAGATATGAACAAAATAAGGGATATAGGTCTAGAGAGACCTGTGGTCCATGCATGGAGAGCACAATCTACATAACTAGCTAAATGTCGTGGTGTGGGTCAACTATTACGCATGGACTCCATGTTCCTATGGTGGCCAGCCGGGGCCATTCCCCATAATCCCAGGAAACACATCTTTGAAACTTACTATACTGGCAGTCTTGCTGTCAGTTTCTAACTTAAATAATTTCTGTGATTATCTGAGCCCAGGCAGAAATATTCGCTTCTGAAATGTTCTGTGTCATCTTCTTGTAAGTTCTCAACCCTCTTTTATTTTCTCACAAAAAATATGTTGTCAGCTCAACCAGGAAGGAGGTAATAGTTAAGAAACTCTCAGAATCACCACGTAACTTTTTACTGAGAAAGACCAGAAGTGGCTGTCTTTTTTAGTTCCAAAGGGATACTGAGCCTCAGACCCAGGCCTGAGATGCAATGCAGACACCATGAGAGCAGACTTTAAGGAAACACTCCCTAATGAAACACTTACCCTCAGCCCATGCATGAGGAAGATTACCAACCTTAGGACTCTAAAAGTGAATGTCTCCTATGACTCACAGTGTAGGTGCCTGGCCTTCCCATATGCTTCTCCCACTCCTGGTGAGAACCTTTCCTTCCTTCCTTCTTCTTTCCTTCCTTCCTTCCTTCCTTCCTTCCTTCCTTCCTTCCTTCCTTCCTTCCTTCCTTCCTTCCCTCCTTCCTTCTTTCTTTTCTTTCTTTCTTTCTTTCTTCTTTCTATCTGGTACAGGGTTTCACTATGCAGCTTGGACTCATAGTGATCCTTCTGTTTCAGCCTCCCCAACACTGGGATTACAGGTGTGCACTACCATGTCTGATCTCGGTGGCTGGCTCAGCCTGCCCGGCACTGCATTTGGAAGCAGGGATTGAACTTCAGTCCCTGTGCTTTTTTAAGCAGGTGCTTAGTTTGATGAGATGTCTTCCCAGCCTTAGTAAGTATCTTTTATATGCAATTCACTGAAGTTGCTAAATTGATTCCGAAATGTCTTAAGTGCCAATATGCTCCTGGGAGAGGCAGAGCAATATCCAGTCAATTAGAATAGAATGGTATAGATGTTGTCATAAGAATGAGAATTTTGACTACACAAAGGGGCTTAGAAAAGGCTCTGATGCCGTAAGTAGGTAAATTTGTATGTAATACACTAATGAATTAGCCACAGAAAGAAGGGAAAGGAATATAGCTTTCCAAACTCAGGAGTGGGCATTGCAATTATTTTCCAATCCTGTTTGCATCCACTTAGAGAATGATGTGAAGAGGCAGAAGTTCAGGGGATATTTAGATGCAAAGTCAGAGAACTAGGCTGCATTCCAGCCATGTCATGTGACCTGTCAGGAAATGTCTTAGGGAGCAAGTGATTATCCTGTTTCATCTTCTCTCATTCAAGTAAAACCTTTTTATTTAAATACAATTCAGTGGACTGGGGAGATAGCTCAGTAGAATAAGCACTTGCCTGGCAATGTGCAAGGGCCTGAATTCAATCCCCAGTTCCACAAAATAAATAAATAAATAAATAAATAAATAAATAAATAAATAAATAAAATAATTCAGAGTCCCACAGAGGATCACAGGTGACACAGAAATGATAATTCCTCACATCTATTAAAACAGCTTCACATGCTTGATTTCACATAAACCATTCCACATACGTTTTCTGTGGAAATGTGAAGAGGAAGATATAACACCGTACTGTGATTCCTTGTAATTAGCAATGAGGAAGCCTGAAGAGTGAGTAACCTATACATCCCATGGGAGACTTCACCCTAGGAGTCAGTGGAATGGTTTAGACAGTGAGCATCTGCCTCTGACGGGGCATAGGAACAAGAGGCTGGGTGTATCTCCTGCTGCAGATGGATTGCGTTGTTGCTATGTCTCTAGGTAAATTCTTTACTACAGCATGATCTAACACCAGCCTTGCATTTTTGGTTCCTCCAGCTTCAAGGACCTCACTTCTGTGCTGGTACCAACATGATGTTCATGGCATGATTTCTCTCATCCTCTGTCCTTCTGTCTCTTCAGCAGACCTGAATTTGTCAAACCAGGCACTTAGTCTGCTAAGCTATCTCATGGAACCTCAAATCTTATACCTGAATACACCATGAATGGTAGCTAATCTTATCTAGGGAGTACATCCAAATTGGACTTTTAGGGGGCTTGCAGAATAGCTGAGCTGTTTAAGAGCCTGCTGGGGTAAAACTAGTAAGGCATAGGGGACCGCAGTTCCACCCCCAGCTCCCCATGCCTTACCAGACCCTCCCTTAAGGCAGCCTGAGCCAGCACCCCCAAAAAAAATCCTTCTCAAACTGCACATTTGATAATATATTGCCACATGAAAATACTTTCATCTATTTAATAATATCTTGCACAAACTCACCAAGACAATAATTATATACCTTTGGAATTCTAACTCCATTTATAATTTATTATTTTCAAAGTTGCAAGCCGGGCGTGGTGGCACAGGCCTGTAATCTCAGCACTTGGGAGGCTGATGCAGGAGGATTGTTGTGAGTTCAAAACCAGCCTGAGTTACAAAGTAAGCTTAAGGCCAGCCTGAACGGCATTGTGAGACCTTGTCTCAAAAAGACAAAAAAAAAGTTGCTATTTAATAAATGTGTACCAAAATTCTGACTGCAACAGCCTTCACACAGAGATCATTTTGCAAACATAAGAGCAGGATTAGAGACAGTAATTCTTAATTTTCTCTTGGTGCAACTTTCTAGAAAAAGCAGCCAGATATATATGCAAAAGAACACAGGAGGTCTATCCATAAGGCTATTTATAAGGTAATAAGCAGTTCATGTGAATAATGGGGAAAATGATGGAGTTTGATTCAAACAAAAAGGACCCCTAATGGACATTCTCAAGTACAGAAACATACATATGCATATATATATGTGAATACATATACACACACAAACGTGTGTGAGTGTGCCAGATGACACGGATTCAAAGAGCAGGTGAGTCACATTGGGAAAGTGGAGAGAGAACTCCAAGCCTGCCATGCCGGAGTGACATTTCTCGGCGATCCCAGGTCCCACCCCATGGCCCGAAACCCAGCGCAGCCTGGCCTGTGCGTGAGGGCTCCAGGCCATCTGCACAGGAGGGACGTTTCCCAGGGTTCTTGGGTTTTGGCCTGTACACCCGGAGCCAGCACAGGCTGGCTGACCTAGTACAGGCTACTTGGTGAATAAGATCATCCAATATCCTTTTGTGAGGCCAGAAGACCCACCAAAGCCCAGGCCCATCCACCTAGAGAGAGACCTGCCTGACACAGGAGGACTGACCCCTGCAATTTTCCAGATCCTTGCACCAAAGCCAGCCAAGACATTGGGAATTTTCATTACTTGCTCTGCATCCTAGCTCGGTTCGTGCTCGCCTGAACAGGGAACCAACATAGGGGAATCACAGGAGCTGCAGCAAAAAGGAACTGAACACAAGAGCTGGATCCAGGATAGGCATATCTGGATAATACCAAACTTAATAGACTGGTACCCAAATCTTGTAACAAACTCAGGTTATAGCTGCACCAAAGCTCTACACCAAAGGTCAAAGGTCAGTGCTATACAAAATGACAAAGACAAGGGGAAAAACAAAATCCCAGACCTCGAGTCCACCACTAAGGGCAGAGGACACTAGCTCAGCTGCAATGAATGAATTAACAAATACAGCAGCAAAGAAACAACAGCAGAAAGCTCGAAATAAAACGAGAAGTAATTCCACAAATTAAAAAACAAATATCTGAATATATAGTATCTGAAATAAAGAATGAATTCCAGAAACATTGGGTGGAAAAACTATGCTCACCCAGAACAAGTGCAGAGAGCACTATTCCAACTGAAACATATGCATTAACAGCATCTGAAGCAAAGAAACAACAGCAGAAAGATCATGAGGAACTCAAAGAAAAAATAATTTCAGAAATCAAAAAAAGAATTCTTTGAAAAAAAAAGAATTCTTTGAAATCATAGCATCTGAAATATAGAAACAAGTCTGGAAATATACAGAGGAAACCTAATTTGGAAGAAACACTGCAGGAAAAAATTAATAGCTACCTCTAAAGAAGACATGCAGAAAAAAATTGAGGAAATCAGAAATGTGGATTCCTTGAATAGCAATACAGAAAAGAAATAGAACACATGAAACACAGTTAAGGAGATATAGAAGAACTAAAAATATCAATCACGAGTCTACAAAACCGTTTGAGTGAAAGCGAAGACAGAGTTTCAGACCTTAAAGATGCCAGAGTAACTAGTGAAAAGGTGAGAAAGGATCTCTTAAAAACAACGAGAATGCAGGAAAAAAATAATCCATCACCTGCAAGATGACACCAAGATGAACAATGTGAGAATAATTAGTGTCAACAAGAATGAAGGAGTCAATGGAAATGACATAAAAAGAATTTGGGGAGAATAATTACAGAAAACTCCCCAAATACGAGGAAACAATCCAAGATTCAGGTCACCAAAATATACAGAACACCAAATAATTTCAACCCAAGTAGAAACACACAGACATATAATAGTTAAGATCGCAGAAATCCAACACAAAAATAATATACTGAAAGCTGCTAGAGAGAAGAAGCAGCTCACATTCAAAGGAAAACCCATCAGAATTACAGCTGACTTCTCTACACAAACAATGAAGACAAGGAGAACATAGAGCAGAGTTCTTCAAGTCCTACATGAAAAATTCCAGCCCAGACTATTATACCCTGCAAAACTTTTTCAAGTTTGATGGAGAAATGAAATACTTCCATGACACAGAAAAACTAAAGAATTTCATGATGACAAAGCCATCCCTTCAGAAGCTGCTGAAAGATGTTGTAGAGAAAGACTACAATGACCAGAATTCCATGAATGAGAACAGAAGGAACCCACTAAACAGGACAGTCAATTAAACACAGGTTACAAAGGAGTAAACAACACCAGGTAAATATCATGACAAACATAAGTCAACACATTTCAATTATGATCACAATGTAAATGAACTCAATTCACCAATTAAGAGAAATAGGCTGGTGCATTGGATTAGGAAACAAAATCCAACAATATACTGTATAAAAGAAACACACTTAACTCAAAAGGACATTCATAGGCTATAGCCAAAGGTTGGAAAACAGTACTACATTCACCAGCACCTCAGAAACAAGCAGGCATAGCAATTCTGTTCTCAGACAGTCTCAACTTCAAACCAAGAAGGATCAGATGACACAAAGAAGGCTACTATATATTGCTCAGGGGAAAAACTCAAGAGCAAGAAGTAACACTCATAAATATCTATGCACCAAACACAGGAGCACCCAACTATGTAAGACAAATCTTAATGGACATGAAAAACTTAATGTCTAAAAACACAATCTTAACCTGAGACCTTAACACACCCTTATCTCAGAAAGTGGTGATTATAGAGCTATACACTTGAGATACATTCATAAATCCTACATGTGTTATGCCACATAGAAACTAAGATTTAAGGGGCAGTGTAAAGTGATATTCAAAGCAGCAGCTGGTCTGGTTGGTTTTCATCAAAATTCCTTTGTCTATTTTGTTCTGACTTAATGGTTTGTTCAGGGCCCAGGAGTTGTTTCTCAGGAGCAGGTAGCTCAAGTCACGCTCTAGAAGAAGGCAGAGAGAATAAGCGAAGCATACTCACTTGGATCTGCTTGGTTTTAATGCTATAGATGACAGGGTTCATAAAAGGAGGGAAAAGGAAGTAGACGTAGCTCATTGTGATGTGGACCACATGAGGAATGTGTTTCCCGAACCTATGAATAAATGTCAGCCCAACCACAGTGATGTAGAAGACCAGGATGCAACAGATATGGGAGACACATGTGTTCAGGGCCTTGACCCTCTCAGATCTAGAAGCAATGCCCATGACTGTCCTGAGAATCAAAACATAGGAGAAAAAGATAACGAAGAAGTCCAACAGCACCATTGCAAATACGACCACCACTGGATAGAGACGATTGAATGTGATGTCAGCACAGGCTAGCTTGATGACATCCTGGTGCAGACAGAATGCATGGGAGAGCACGTGAGATCGGCAGTAGGGAAACCAGTTCAGGCGAATGATTATTGGCGTGATTGACAGGCCAGCCCTCGTCAATACTCCCACTGCAATCTTCATGACCCTGGTGTCAGTGAGGATGGAGGTGTATCTTAGAGGTTTGCAGATGGCAATGAAACGGTCATAGGCCATGGCCAGCAAGACCCCTGACTCCACAATAGAGAGAGTGTGGATACAGTAGGCCTGAGCAAAGCAGGCTGCGTGCCCGATCTCCCTGTGATTGGACCACAGAACTCCAAGCACGGTGGGCATTGTGGTCAATGTCACTCCGAGATCTGTAGCTGCCAACATGGCTAAGAAATAGTACATGGGCTCATGGAGGTTATGGTCTTCCTTAATGAGAAAGAGGAGGATGCCATTGCCAAGAATTATGGAGACGTAGGCTGCCAGCAGGAGGAGGGAGATCCAGTGATATGACTCCTCCATGCCTGGGAATCCAGTAAGCAGGAATGCAGTGGTAGTGGTGTTGAGCCACATTTCCAGGGATTCAAGGAAGAAATAATATGCTCATGTGATGCAGTAGTTCTTTTGAAGCAGCCTCTTGGGAATGCTACCTGTATGTATGATGCTAGCTAGGTCTGCCTCCAGCAATAGCAGTAGTATTAATTTAGTCATCTCCTAGAGATTAAAATGTAGAGAAAACTGATATATAAAGAATAGTTGGGCATAATATAGACAATGTACTCTACATAAGTTAATTGAGAATAAGTAGATATAGATCAACATGGCCACACCAAACTTTGTTGACAACTTTTAAATCTGAGAATTCAGTAAAAAATGATGAAGCTTCATTTCAATAATGGCAAAATTATGTTTGGACTTACTGTTTATTTTCATGATGCTCCTTGATGTGACTGGTGGTATACAAAATGGCTGAAAATGTTTCCAGGATAATTCCTAGGTATAGAATATCAGTAACAAAGAGATTCAAATAGTATTGGAAGAGCAGGTATAATATCTTAATTTGAAATAATTAAACATATAATATAAATTGATAAACACATTTAAAAGGCATGTATATTTAGAGATTGACCTCTGTTTAATATGTTTAGAAAACAATTAAATTGAATTGAATATCTAGAGACTTTGACAAGCTACAAAATGACATAAGACTTTGAGGTATGCAGGCTCAAACAAGTAAATCTCTATTGCACAGCATTGTAATATGCTGACTTTGATGCACTGATTTAAAAACATATAAAATTTTCTCACGTAGATATAAAGGTGAACAATGAAAAGAATTTCATGAGAAGAACGTGAAAGAAGTATTTGATAATAACACTAGACGTAGTACTATTGCACATCATCTATTCGAGAAAAGAAAAATACAAATGGATCATTTAGATAAGCTCAAAAACAGATTTTAGAATCTTCTGATCCTAATGGATATTAAGCAACTGAGAATATGGAATCTTATTAACATTTAGTGAAATAATCTGTGTAGACTGGAAAGGCCTGAGAATTAATAAAATGTGTTTTGGTGACACTAGCCAAAAGAAAAAGAGCTACATTCTATCCAATCTGGTATGAACTGTCCTTCTCACATGCATAACACAAAGTCTTCTCTTTGAAGACAGATATCTGTAAGTTACTGTACTTCAGAAGAACTCAGTTGAAATTGCACTTTTGCTACTTTCTAAGAATGGTGAACACAGAAATGTAAATTACTCTTGAGATTCCTGTTTTTACCTGTAAATGATCTAGTGATTTTTGCCTTACATAACCATGGATTTGACACAGATATGCGGAAGAAGAAGCTGAGGAAACAGCAGAACTGCTGAAGAGGAAATGTTTCATCAGGACTAAAGTCATCTCTACGTCTGAGATTTTGTTGTTAGAGATCACAGTGGATATCACTCAGAATAATTCACCCTGAGGTGTGTCCAATGATCCAGCTTGCTGACAGAAGCTCTGAAACAGATATAAGATGATGAGTTTAAGTGATAATGCTGTGTCTGAGTGACAAAAGGAACCACTAGGAGAGAAGTGAGGGGCCAGAGAGATGGCTCAGTAGAATAAGCACTTGCCTAGCAAGTGGAAGGGCCTATATTCAATCCCTGGATCCGCCAAAAAAAAAAAGAGGAGTGAGGCAGAACTTCTAACATAAATGAAGAAGACAGTGGAGCTCTAACCTTGTCCTTCAAGGATGTGAAAATGTTGAATCACTAACTCCTGCCTGCCTGTGTATGGTTCAAAAAATACTGATTTTGTGAGGAGAAAGAAACTACAGTTGCAAGTACACATTGCATACATCTGACCTGACTAATGTGATATTCTGAAACAGCAATCCATTGGAAAATGACTACC
>PVKA01012137.1:43504-58782 GCA_004027165.1 Ctenomys sociabilis | reverse complement strand
ATTGTGGTGTCGAGTTCAAGCACCTAAGTTAGTTGAATGTCAATGGAGTGCCCACTTTTGACAGGTGTATTCAAAGGAAGGGTTGTAGAAAGAAAAAAATCATGATGTGTGTGTATAGACAGTACAGTTGGGATAGATAACGCTGTGCTTCTACATAATTCTATGAGAGGCAAGATCTGCACTAATGGTGGTTGGACCTGATATTATGTCGGCTTTTAGTACTATGGTCATCCACTAGGTAAATAATTATTGAATTTTTGATATAATTCAGCTATAAAAAAAGATAGGTAAGCAACTACACTCTTAATTCACTGATAAGAGATATCTGCTAAAATAATATCTGTAAATATAATATCATGTATGCACCTTGTACAACACCAAAATGTTATGAAAACAGTTTGCAATGTATTAATTCATCGAATCTGTATGATTAAGGTGTCTTGAACCTGTCTGGTTGACATTTGTATTTTAATAAAATAAAAATAAATGAAAAAAAAATAAAAAAATAATAAAATATCAGGTGAAGAAAAGAAAAAAAAAAAAAAAAAAAGCCTAGACCATGAATATCTGGTTCAATTACAAAACTCAGAGGAGTGGTGAGCTGTTTACAGTTGAGTGTTCCCTGGCATAAGTCCTAGCTTCTGGACAAAGGGGTCTCTGAGCTGATGAAACTCTCCAGACACAGGGCTTGGAAACCTGGAGCACACATTCTAAAACATGGATTTTGGCTTCTTCCAGTGCCTTGCACTCATAAAGGAAGAAAAACAGAAGGTCATTTTCTGGATTCTTTGGTCTTTTAGCAAAGGCAGACGAAACAGACAGTTATTGCAAAGCTTTATAGAGACTCTTGTTTCTCTGTGGGTTTCATATGTAACTATTATAATGTGATATACTTTGAATAGAAGATGAGATACCTGGAGGAAGACAGAAAGCCTGGAGAATTAAATGTGTTTACAAACACAGCAGTAGTAAGAACACTTGACCACAGAGTGTGCGCAAATCTCCGAAACATCCTTAACAAGAGAGTGGAATAAATCATCCTATTGTTGCTTAATAAAAATAAGCAAACTGAACAAAGGGACCAAAAATAAATGTTTATATTCAATACATTTTTAAAGAATGTTGGGCTTTCAACTATTTACCACATGTTGCTGAAGATCTATGTGTAAGACTATGCTTGGCTTTGAGCTGATATCATTACCTTCCTCTCTGTCATCTCAGCTGTTTATGTTTTAGCAAATAACATTTCTGAACTTTTTCTTATACTAAGCTTAAAATGGAAAAAATTAGAAGAAAGAAAATGGAGAAATTGCTCAGGGCTCTTTGCAAGTTTTAGCTAAATGAAAGACAATTGAGTTAGAGCACATCTGCTCTCAGTAAACAAAGAAATTAGGTTACATCATCCAAATTAATTTATTTTCCAGTTATAATTTTCTAAGAATAATAAGGGCATTTTTAAAAGCATGAAAATGTAATGTTTATTAAATCTTTAACTTATAAATATTGAGGTTTTTTTTTTTTCTTTATGAATGTTGTGGAAGAACTTGTTTAAAACCTTAGACTTGAGAATTCTGGGAAGTGTTGTGAGTAGTGACAAACCAACGTATCCAATATTGAGAGATAAGACACTTAATGTAGCAACCCAGGAAAGAGAAAAAGGAAGGATGTTCCTTTCCCCAGGAAAGTTCTGAAGGGAGAATTAGAGCCCACAGGGAGAGCAGGTGATGGACCTCAAGGTTAAAGAGAGAGATGGCAAACTGAACTTTCTCCCTGACTCCAAGCTCATGGCATGAGAGGGAGGCTTGCAACTACAGAGGGCCAATGACAGGTGTGGACTCCAGAAATTTCTATGAAGAAATGCACCAGTAGAGCAGAGCAGTGGATGGTGTGGGCTGCAGTGGGGGTAAACTGGCTTGAAACCAAACATCCACAAGAAGGGTAATTACTGATGTTATTTTTGGATGGAGCTATCTGAGCCTGGACCTTGGATCACCCATGGGATGGATTCCTTTGGGGTTTCCAGTGTGGTGCAGCTCTGAGAGACACACAGGTCAGGGAGCTGAGGTCAAGCCAGCAAGAAACATAGTATGCTGGGCTGAATAATGCAGGTCACAGGCCCACAACTAGAAACCAAGATTAGTGTGGACTTCTGCAGAGTTGAATGTGTGCTGCACTCTATTCTACCATAACCTTGCTGGGAGTATACCACACCCCACCCTAACCCTACAAAAGCCAGCTGGGGTCATAGAATACAGACATGAGCTCTCTCTCCCTTCTTTGTCTATTAACGACAGCAGAGAAATCCCACAAAGCAGACACTGTTTTTAGTTTTATTTTATTTAGTTCTTGTTTTTTCTTCCTTGCTCTTCTTCTTCTTCTTCCTTGATCACTGGTCTGCAAAAGCTTAGGAAATCTTCCTTTGTCCTTAACCTTGTCTTCTAATGTCTTTCTCCTCTTCTCTTTCTCTACTTTTGTCTTCCTATCCCTTTTAATTTTTTTTCCTAGAGGATAAATTGATCAATTGAGATCAACTCTTTCAACTTTCTAGATTGTTTTAGAGTTTGTTATGTAAGTGTTACTCATATGGTGAAGGTGGTCGATTAACAGTAACATAGCTTCATGTTTTCTAAACTGTATTTGATCATATTGTTATTACTAACTTTACTACCTTAGCTAAAAGGTGATAGGTGTTCTAATCAGCTGGGTTTTTTCATATTCTAAGATTGAGCTTGTCTAAGAGTCATAAACAATACTATATCCCAGTACCAGAGAAGCAGGGCATAAGCCAAATAGGCAGTAACTTTTCATCCCTAATAAATTGAAGAGGAGCAATTTTGTGACAGACTGCAAAGCTAAAATCCAACTACCACTAGAAAAGAACTCTGAAAAATAGTCATTTCCTAAGGACTTCTCGATACTAGTAATAAAACTGTGTACCATAAGCAGTTTACAAACATCAATATAGACAATAGTTTCAAAAAATACAAAATGAGAAAACGTGGAAAAAAGATGCAGCCTCAGATCTCCAGCTCACCAAAGGCAAACCCAGGAGACAGTGAGGTGGAACAAATCAAAAGCTGCCAACACAAACTCTCCAAAACGGTAACAGTGAAGTGACAAAGCAGATGAATGAGACTCTAGAAAAATCAAAAATAATTTTTTCAGGAAATGAACAAGATGATGACTGTAAGGATGACATGTCTACTAAATCTAGAGTAGATGAAAATTAAAAAAAGAGGAGCCTAGAAAATGACAGAGACCATGAAAAAAACATAAGAAATAACGGAATTCATGAAACAAATTTAAAAGCATGTCTACTATATTAAAAATTTTATTAAAAGTTTATACAGCAGAGTCAACCAACCTGAGGATGGACTATTAGCTCCAGAAGACAGATTTTTAGTTAGTAATCATGAAAAGAAAAATTTTATAAAAAGTAGAAAGTGATTCAACAGTTGCAGATGAGGCAAAGAAGAATAACATAAGGTTGGTTGGAATCAATAAAAAATCAAGAGATATCATGACATAAAAAAAATCTGTTCACAGAAGTAATGGTAGAAAACTCAAGCATAGAAAACTAATCTCAACATACATATGAGTGAGGCTTGCAGAACTCCAACTAGCCATTATCAAAAAATCTAAAACTCCATGAATTCAATAAGCTATTAGAGAAAAAAAAAATCACATATAAAGGAAAGCTCATAAGAGTCACCATACACATATCAACACAAAACTCTAAGGAAATCTTGAAGTATTTTAAGCCCTAAAAAAATAAAATAACAACAACAAACTACAACCTAGACTGAGGTAACCCACAAAACTAAATTTCCATATTGACTGAGATACTTCCATGATAAAAAAAAAAAAAACCTTATCTGTCTGTTTGTGACACTGAGGTGTTGAAGTCAGCCATTACAACACTGTCTGTGCTTATTTAATATTTTATGTTTGCTAAACATGCCGCCCCCTCCCACCCCCAGCGTGCTGAAAAGGCAATTGAGAAGAGGCATGCGCATCTGTAATCCCAGCTCTTAGGATGCTGTAAACAGGAGGGTAACTACAAGTCCAATCTAGTAGTGAGACTGTGAGCACCCTGTATGCCCTTGCCTAAAATATAGAAAACAAAAAGAAATTACAATTAATGCTGCAAGATATACTTTTATCTCAATCCTTGACTATGTATCTTATTATCCCTTTAGTACAAAATAACTTACGTGAGACTTTTGACCTGTATGGAAAGGTTTTTAGAATTCTGTAACATTTGCTCTAAATATTCTTTCTATTGAGTACCCTTCAACTTAGACCCAAATTGTATGCAACTATATGAGAATTAGATATTATATTCCTGTCATCTTTGCCACTTTCATGCATGCAAATTATCTTTTTCATAATGTCACTAAATATAATTATTAGTTAGTAATATTGCAATGCTAATGTACATAACTGAAAACAGAATATTTAACTTACATATGATTAATAGATTCAAAAGAAATAGTAATTCAAAAATTATTAGAAAAGGATCTGGTTCTTTTCATAAAAGGCAATTTAATCCATCACTAAAATGAAAGTGACTTTATATTGTCTCTTCAAATGAGGCAAAATATACAGCAACAGAAATATAATCAGTCCCTAGGCAAAAAGTCCTCAAAAATTATCTTTAAAAAGTAGCAAGTTCAGCCAGGCATGGTGGCAAATGCTTGCAATCCCAGCACTCAGGGATTACAAACTGAGGCAGGAAGACTGCTATAAGTTGAGGATAGCCTGGGCAATATAAGCAAGCTGAAGTCCAGCCTGCAATACACAGTATCTAAAAACAACAACAAAAAGAAAGAAAGAAAGAAAGAAAGAAAGAAAGAAAGAAAGAAAGAAAGAAAGAAAGAAAGAAGGAAGGAAGGAAGGAAGGAAGGAAGGAAGGAAGGAAGGAAGGAAGGAAGAAAGAAAGAAAGAAAGAAAGAAAGAAAGAAAGAAAGAAAGAAAGAAAGAAAGAAAGAAAGAAAGAGAAAGAAAGGGAAGAACATTCAGTGTGTTCCCATTTAGCCTATCTAACATTTCTGGATTGAACATTAACATTGCTCAGTTATTCGAACTCTGTAACAGAATGAATCAATATTCACAAAATTTTCAGTATGGGTTCAATGAAAATATTTGTAAGGAAAAATATGTCAAATCAAATTTAATTGGGTTATTCAGGAAAATGAGCCCTACTTAGAGGTGTTATACTTTTAGTGTATAATTGGATTCTTATGACAGAATTTAAGCAGTCATAGCATGTGCTGTATTCTTTTAGCATTTAAAAATATATTTCTGAGGCCTACTGGATATACAAGAAAGCCTAATGAGCCCAAGGTACCAAAAACTGATCACTATTTTTAGTATCAAAAGTAGTATCAGAATTTGACTGTCTTTAATTGCTTCCAAAATATCTTCATAGAGTTTTAGAGAAACTAATCCATTTGATTCCAGAGTTCAGCCATACGACTATTGACCAATGAAACCATTTAGAGCTTTTGGGTTTTTGCTTAATCCAAGCAGGAGATGCTCACCTGAGTTATGCATTTCATCTATTTTATTTCACTGTTCTGTAAAAGCATAAAGCTTGAACTGCAGTTCTCTTGACCATCTACTGGCACCTACTCCATCCTTACACTTTATTTATAGTCGGCTGAATGTTGAATTATTTGCAGTGCCAAACCTTGTATGAAAATAGGAATGGCAATCTTATTTCAAGCCTGGTGTAAAAAAATAGGTATGACAGACACTCTAGAATCTGTAGGTATGGCAGGCATATCTAAAACTCTGAAACATAATTGTTAAATTTCAAGTTAAAGCTAAGTTCAATGAAGAAAAAGAATATTTATTTTAAAACTATTAGTTTATTTATTTACCTTGAAATACAAATGACAAGGGCTGGTGAGATAGCTCAGCGGACTAAGCGCTTGCTTAGGCAGAGGCTGAGGTTTGATCCCTTGAACCACATGCCACATTGGCCCCACCCCCAGGTGTGCTGAGCCTGTCTCCGAGTCCAGGTGTGGTGGAGCATGCCTACAATCTCAGTGCTGGGGAAGCTGAAAACAGGAGGATCACTAATTGTCTGAGCTGCATAGTGAGACCTTGTACCAAATACATAAACAAATTTAAATATAAATACAAATGACAATATGCATTATGAAGGATTGAACACAGGGCTTTAGCACAGAGCTTTAATTTTTATTATTGAGACTTAGTTTCATAAAACTATTAAGTGTCTCAAGCTGATTTTGAACTTGCAGTCTTCCTGCCTTGGGTTTCCAAAGTTCTGGGATAAGAGGCATGGACCACCTCACTCAGCTGAGAGTTAGTTACTGACGATCTGATTTTTTTTCAGGCACTTAAAGTATATTTAAGGGTTGGCCAAATAGCTCAACAGATTAAAGCACCTGCAATCAGGGGCAGGGACTGGGGGCTCGATCCCTGGCCCTGCCATGCTGGCTCCACCCCCAGAACACACTGAGACTGGGCGTGCTCCTGTAATCCCAGCTCTTGGGAGGCTGTGAACAGGAGGATCGCTATGAGTTTTCTCTATTAGTGAGACCCTGAACAGCCTGCAGACCCTTCCCTAAAATTAAAAAAATATAAATAATTATTGTAAACAATAAATAAATAAATAAATAAAGTAAGTAAGTAAGTATATTTAAGGCTGGGGGTATAGCTCAGTGGCACAGCACCTGCCTGGCAAGTGAAAAATCCTGTGTTCAATTCTCAGTACTAAATAAATGAATAGTATTTTTAAGGACTGATTAGTCATAGAAAGCTTCAATAGACACCTACTGATTACTACTTTCAGTTTAATGAATCCTTCCCTTCCAAATCTCCATCTTTCTCAGTAAACCAGTAACTCCAAATGTTTCCTCTAGGAAACACACACAATAATTATGCCCTGTAAATCAGATGACAGTAGTCTATGTATGTTTGTGGTTTAATATTTTCACTTGTTACTAATCTTCATATTGCCTTTCAGTTCATATAAACTTTGTCTTTCCAGTGTCTACACCACAATTTGTTTAGTAAAAGCCTTATCCTTTTTAAAACACAAATTTGATAGAAACTTAGATTTGTTCAAAGCTTTTCTATCAGGAATAATAATCGAAGCAAATTTGTTTTCTGTGCCCCTGTGTACTTACTTCTACGCGATTTTCCATTTGCAGAGCTTTTTGGTAGATATATTCTGTGAGTTTAACATCAAGAAAGAGGAAGAAGAGACTAAAGAGCCACAGTCCCTTCCAAGTAACCTCCACTGATGCGGAGGCTCTCCCCCAAGGGCTCCACCTGCTTCCTGGAAACCCAGCCTTCAACCCTTGGGCCCAAGGGTCACGTGGCCATTCACTCTCCAGCACTGAACTGCCAGACTGCTTTTCAAAAGAGGTGAATCAATTTGGACACCTGGAGACACTGGGATGTACATCCCAGCAGTCATTTTTGTCATAATCATCATTATCGATCCAGTGTAGGCAATAAAAGCCATCAGACAATAGTTTTCTTTTATGAAGAATTATGACTAAAATAGCCAGAAAAAAATATTACTGTAGTTTGGATATGGTTTGATAGTGTTCTCCAAGGCTTCCTGTGTTCCATAGTGAAGTAGTAGAAAGTGGTCTAGAGGTGGGGTATTTAGGATGTGACTATGATTAAATGGGTCACTAGAACACAACTCCTACAACTTACTTTGGTGGTTTCTAAAATGACAAAGACCAAAAGAGACTCTGTTTCCATGTGTCTGGCTGGTGCCATCTCAAGGGGTCCCCAGGAAGAGGGCCATCCCGGGTGTGCTCTCTTCATCTGCACCTTCAGAAACATTAGCCAAACAAACCTCTTTCCTTAAAGCTGACTCTGGCCATCAGGCTATCTCAGCAGTAACAGAAACTAGACTGAATGTTTGATGAGAAGTGGGGAGCTTCTTGGGATCTTTGTCCATTTGAAATTGCAAAAATGTTTTTATGAGCATGTACACATTATACATGCACCAGAATATGTATACATATGATATAATTTTGTCTACTTTCTTATATAACCTTATCAGTCACTAGTATTTACTTCCAAAAATGGATTTTAATTACTTAAACACATATATACATATAGCCTAAAACAGAAAATATGTGTACTATTTATAGACAGAAACTACATGTATTACAAGTTGAGAACACAGCCAAAAAAACTGTTGATTTATAATTGAAGTCTAAATACAGTGTATTTCATCTTATTTTTTTGCTTGCTATATTTATAATGTATATAGATATGAGCTTGCATTACAACATTTAGAGCTAGTAGTCACAACTAGCAATTTGTATGTGTGACCACACAATATGTTTTTTAAATTTTATTGAGAAACAAATAGCAATGAGACAGTTTCAAAGCTGATTAATAGGACAGTTTCAATAATTAATATATTGTATAGTGTTATCTTCTTAGTGGTTATCCATAGTACAAGATGCAGACAGGATATCCTGTCCAAACACTATTAGTACAAATCTTTCTTTGCATTGAGTTAAGCGAAAGTAGTTGTATATCTATCCTAACTATTCTGTATATACAGATACAAAATGGTCCTTCCTTTGTAGACCCTTTTTTTGTTTAGTCCTGTCAGAGATGGTTATTTCATTGGCATCTAAATACTATAGATGTGTGAATTCAGCAAAACAATCCAACCAGTCCAGCAGTCCACAATAGTAGTGGGTTATCCACAGAAGTTGTTGACTTGAGCCTTTCATAGCTCAGCATATTAATAGGGTTTTAATTTATATACCTTGTTTTTATACTTTTCTGCTGGATGGTTAAGACCAAGATATAGCAAGACCCATATAATAAGAAATGTAACTTTTATATCTGATAAGGTCAGTCAAGTTCCCTCAAGATTTATCTTCCAACCCTGTACCACAGTTTGCAGAGCCTTTGTCAGTGTCAGCCATGTGTATGAGTCATGGCCATTGCTTGACCAATTTGCTCTCTATGAAAGCCCGAGAGAATGTTTTCTCTCCCTGTGACTCTCCATAGGCACACTCTACATCATTGATCACATTGCTCTGTGGTCCCATAATGTTGATCAGAAAATTTGGGACACAGCTGATTTACATGTGACCACATATTATCTTCAACAACTTATTTGATTAAATATTAATGCATTGTATTTAGAAGTATTTTTAATATTTGTATTGTAAACAGTCTCCCTGCAAACATCAACAGATCTTTATTTGAACAGTTGGAATCAAGATAAATTCCACTAACTAAATGAACTCTTAAAAATCTTACTAGCTAAAAAATAATCTTATCAGCTGTCCAGAAAGCAGTTTTATATTTGCACCCAGGATGTATAAGGATGTATTTTCTTAGTTACACTACTTCTGGGAAAAAAAAAAAGAATCAAAAATTACTCTTCCCAGCAAAGACCAAGTACAGACCAAAGAAAAGAGCAAACAACTCCAGCTTGGTAGGTGTTTAAAGATTTATTAAAGGAGAATTTACAGAGGATGTGATCATGAGTGGAAGCAAGATGAGACTGATGACCATGCTTGCAGTGCACAAGTCTAATTTCTTATATCTCAAAATGAGAAAGAATACAGAAAAGGGAAATTCTAGTTAATGGTATCCTTAGCCATCTAGATACCTCCACAATGTATTTGCTTTGTATTTAAATTGTTTAGATTCCCTACAACCTGGTCAAATGTCCTAAGAAGGGGAGAAAGTGAGGTAGCTCCTCGGAGGGCCAGTGCTGCAGATAGCAGTAATTACCTTGGTACCTATGTGTTTCCTCTGGTCACTGTCCTGCAGCTCAGTTTGAGGATGCTTACTCAGGAGATATTTCCACAGCACTCTACCGCTTGCAAGTAGTTTTACAGTCTGTGTGCTCCATCTTCCATGAGAGTACTTGGCTGCCAGGAGGGGTTTTATCTTGAGGATGGAGACATCATTCTCAATTTTAGTGTCACCTGTAACAACAGCAATAGAGACATACTCAGCAGACAAAGAAGAGTTAAAGAAGTAAGAAAATGATGCTCAACAGGCCTTTCCACTAATTTTGCTTATGTCCAACTCATACGGTGACTTCCGGTAATTGGACAACATCACTTAGAATCATTTGCTTATCATGGCATATGAGGGACTAAGACTGACATTACCACATGTACCTGGAATATACACCGATAAGAGCTTAATGGGGTAACTGATGATGCAGTTATTAAGGCAAACTGTCTTTTTCATCAATCCAACACTGGTGGATTGGTCCAGAATGGTGAAAACAGCAGGAGGATATACCACATATGCTGCCTGCAGAAGACAGAAGTGCCTCCCATGACTGCTCAAGAAGCAGTGGCAGTGATTGTTTTTGGCGGAACTGGGAATTGAACTCAGGCCCTTGCACTCTCCAGGGAAGTGCTTATTTTATTGAGTCATCTCCCGGATCCCAGTGGCAGTGATTTTATGTTTTGCTATGTTGCTTGCTATATTTTGTGTGTAGTTGTCCCCCCAACATAGCCTCATGCAATCATGGGGCATTTGCTAGAGTTTGTGACTAATTCTTGATCCAATGCTGGGATTATGAGTGTGAGTACAATGCCCGCCCTGGAGCAGACAATCTGCACACAGATATAAGGATGGGTGAGAGGTCTGCCAGCTGCCACAGCAGCTGCTCCTCCCTTTGCTCTTTGCTATTTTCCACCACCATAAATGCCTGACCTCTTCCATGTGCCACTCTACCCTGAAGCCAGCCAAGTATGGATTGAAACTTCCTCTAACTGTGAGCTAAGTAAACCTTTCCTTCCTTCATTTTGGGTGTTGGGTATTTTTATTTTTCCAGCAATGAGAGAAAAGTAAGCAAGACAATGCTGGACTAGGAGGCCATAAATTCTTCCCTGTGAAAATAGGGAAAGCCCTTCCACTGGAATATCAGGCCCAGTGACTAGCACTACGGTGGAAGTCCACGTCACTACATGAGGTCTTTCGCACCCTGGAGGACAAAGAATCCACTCAAGCTGGTGAGGTGGCTGTGTCCCACTCACCAAGGCCCAACTCAGAAATGAGCATGTCTTGGTTTGCTTCCCTACTCTTGGCCTTAGCATACACCTTCAGCTTTCCTGGACTGTTATATGGGACATCAGGTCCACTGTGCTGCCACTCCTAAGTTTGATAGCTGGTAGAAACACTTGCATGCACAAATCCAGCATGGTATACCCCTTGCAAGTGCTTTTACCTGGTATTTGAGGACATTATTTTCCCATTCCACAGCCCTGTTGTTTGAGGCCTTCAGGATAGGCAGAATGTCCATGGGACTTCATTTCATTGTGTCCATTCATGTATATTATATCCTTTGAAGTGTGTTCCTCAGTCGATCCCACAGAGGATGTAAATACATAGCATTCTCACTGAAAGCCTTGAACCCTCAAGGCTTTACATTCTATCCTTTGTCTTCGATGCTTTCCCATTCCTGGAACTTAATGTGTGACACCAACAAAAAGATCTCCTGAAACAGGAAAGTCACTTTGGTTCACTGTTCTTGGGTGACTACAAGGTGTGGTGGAAGAAAGCAGGAAGTCAGACAGGCAGCAAAGGGAGCTGGGGAGGAAGTAGACCCCCAGGCCACAACCCCAGTTATAACTTCTTCCACCAGATCCTGCTTGCTAAGCAAGTCAGCTGTACTGCCCCATCATCCAATCACCTTTTAAAAGCCCCATATATGAACACATGAAGATTTGGAGGGATTTCTAGATATAAACCCTAATAGCCGAGTAACAGGAGAGCCTGTGTTAGGTCAGTGGCTGCATACATATACACACACACACACACACACACACACACACACAGGAGTGCACACAGTTCCTTGCCCCTTTCCCATCATAAACATTTATTATAGTTTAGTTCGAAATGTCCTCAAAGGTCTCGTGTTTTGAGGATGAGCTTCTCCAAGCTGACTGGATTATGTTATATTCATCAGTAGATGAATCCATTGTGTTCACAGCTGAATGTGCTTTTAGCATGTGGGGTCTCGTTAGCTGAGACATTAGGGACATCACCAGGAAGGGCATTATTCTTATTTTAGCTCCTCCCTTCCCTCCCTGCTTCTTGCCTGTTATAGCTTGAGCAGTTTTTCTTCATCACACCTTTCTACTGTGCAGATTCTGCCTTGAAACCACCCAGACACAGACTACTCCTTGAAGCACTAGGCCAAGTAGGCCTCTTCTCTATATTATAAGTTTCACTTATTTCGACCCAGTAATAGGAGAGAGACTATCACTGTAATGGACCAGTGTAATCTATATTCCATTTCTGGACACATACTAAGCCTGTATCCATCCATCTGGAGAGCTGAGTCAGGCCCTGCGGTACCCACAGAACAGAACGAACACTGCCAAGTATCACTACAGTTCTCAGACACAGCTGTGCTTCAGAGGTTTTCCGTCCTTTCTTTGCCTTTGTATGTCTAATTTGCTCATGCTTCCACAGTGCTATGTCCTCTATTACATGGTCATAGCATATTCCATAACTGACATCTGCTTCCTGAGTGGCTGGTGGTGACGCGGGAAGTGGGACACTAATGTACACTGCAAAACAACACATGCTTCTTATTTGTCCCTGTATCCAGCCACAATTTTTCCCACAAGGGGGCATTTTTATGGTTTCTCACACTTTGCTTGTAATTGCCCCATCCAATCAGTCAAGTCTTTCACGATGTCCCAGCTTTTAGCATGGAGCATTAAAGCCGAAGTGCAGATACCAGCTCTACCCATACACTCACAGCATGGGCCACTGTTTCACATGTCACCTCGTGCCAATCTAAGGTGCCTTATTTGTATAAGTGGCCTTATAACAATGGCAAGTTTGGTGTTTTAGGCACATTATTTTATAAACATCAGTCTGAGTGGCAGCACAGCATGATCCTTTGAACACAGCAATTATCTACCCTTGATCACCCTGTAACTAGATTGTCACTGGTTTGGAGTTCAGTTTGGATAAACGTAATAATTACTGTGAAGCGCAGCTGTACTCACCTAAGGTGGTGCTTTTGTTCAGCTGTTCTCTATAGCTATGATCAAAATCCTAATGGAAATTGAGTTTTACCTTCTGGCTGCCAATGTACCCAACCTGTTCAGCTTTCCCATTGTTGGGACAAAATATCTAACATATAAAACTTAATGCAGAGAACACAGTCTCAGTCCATAACTGACTGTTTCCCCTTGCTGTGGGTCTCAGGTGAGACCAAACATCATGGCAGAAGGGTGTGCTGGAGCAAAGCTGCTCGCTTCATGGTGACTTGGAAGCAGAGACTAGGGAAGAGCTCCAGCAGGAGAAGTTTTCACCAGACCCCTCACCTTTACTGGGCACAGCCTCCTAACAGAACATTCAGCCATCAGCGTAGTTGGATTAATCCACTGGCAACTGTATCATCTCATGATACAGGCATCTCTCCAGGAGTCTCTTCACCCAACAGAGTTGCCAAGATCAACTAGCACAGTGTCATCTCTTTCCATCTTTGGTTGATGGGTGCTTAAAAATCACAGGGCAATCCCATCCTTGCCACCATTACAGCCTTGTGCTATTGCATCAGATATTTCCCTTTTAAAGTACCTGTTGTGGTTTCATGTACAACAGGTGGCTCCCTTTTTAATTAACCAATAACAAGGGCTGAGACATTGAGGTAGGAGGGTGTGAAGGTTACCAATATCCCAGTAGAGCCACAAAAAGTTCTACTTCTTTCACAGTTGTGGGTATAGGGAAAGTATGGATGTTGTCTACCTCACCAACTAGATGATTCTTAGGAACTTTATAATCCTGCATGGTCTTTGCATCTTGTTAGGTTTACCACCCATCCTCCTGACCAGAGAGAGATATTTGATATTCTACAGCAGTCTGTAGAAAGGAGAAATCCTCAATTCTTATCATTATACTAACAATGTAATATAACTATGAAATACTCGAGACAAACAAATGGTAGTATAAAACAGTAAAGGGCAGGCTACGGTCCCATGGAAAATTATGTCTGTGTATACATCCTCACAATAATGCCTGAAGGTCCCCAGCTAGCTTTTCTATATGAAAACAAACTTGAGGCCCATGGCTAGGAAAATACTTAAAAACAGTGTCAGCCAAACCCAGTCCTGCCTGCACAGTGAGTTCTCATGAAGAATACTAATTATTCAAGCAAGAAGTATAGCTCTCTGTACCAATATGTTTGGGAGTCATTATTAATTATCTGCCCTCTACTGCCATATTCCATGACACATCACAAAACCATTCAAGAAGCTTTGTGTGCATCATACAATTCTTAGCCTTTGTAGTTTCACAGCTGTCTCTTCTGTTCCTTCGTGATACCTTTACAAACTCTTGCCTAATGACCATTCTATATTCTAGGTGTCTACAATATAGAAAAAATAACCACTCCCTAGTCTTCAAGCCCACATAAGACAGTTTTTATCACCTGCAACTGCAAGGTAAAATCGCCCAGGATGGTTTGGAGAGTTTGTCCTTCCAAGTTGCCAGTACCTACAATGTGTTTTGACAGGCAGGCATCAATCAGATCCTGTCTGTGTGATTCAGTTCAACCTGAAAAATATAGACGAGTCTGAAGTGTGCTTTGCTCTGTTATAATCTTTTAATCTTATGTAAAATTTGAGCTATGATTGATGGGACATGCTTTGATAACACAACATTCCTTTTGAGCTTTCTCTTGCATCATAAACTGTGACTGCAGCAAGTAGCCATCTGGTGGCGACCTTACCACCTGTGTACTCAGGTGCAAATAGGACAGCGGGCCTCTCGGACTATTTTCTCCATCACAGGTGCCTGGAACTGAGACAATACAACTTGTAGGCCCAACCAGACAGTATTTTCAAGTTGCCATTTGAAACACATCTCACTGGGACTTTTATGCTTTGTCACTACTCACTCTGAAATGGCATTGATAGTCAGATGCTCTGTCTGAGAGAGTCTGTACTCCGATAGCTAATGACCAGGTGGAATTCTGGGCTCACCTGAGTCACCTTGGAAAGCTTTGTTTTCCAGACCACTTGGTCAACTTCTTTTATGGACATATGTTTTGTTTGTTACCAGCACTCTGCACTTCAGATACTTTCTATTTTGAAATTTTGCCTACATTTTCATATATTCTCTTTATTTATTCTTGCTTATTCTTTTTTTTTTTTTTTTTTTTTTTTTTTTTTTTTTTTTTTTTTTTTTTTTTTTTTTTTTTTTTTTTTTTTTTTTTTTTTTTTTTTTTTTTTTTTTTTTTTTTTTTTTTTTTTTTTTTTTTTTTTTTT
>PVKA01012137.1:0-43404 GCA_004027165.1 Ctenomys sociabilis | reverse complement strand
GCATAAAAAATGGAAATTTGCTTTGCTGCAATGCTACCTCTAGCATTAACAGGGCTCACCAAACAACTAGAATCCCCATGTGTGAGGGCAATCTCTGCTCCTGTCTTTGCTAGAACCATGACCACTTACTAATTTCAAGACAGCTAGCCTGAGTGTGGTGGCACATGCCTTCAATCTCCGCACTTGGAAGTCTGGGGCAGGAGGAATGTCACAAGTTCTAGACCAGCCTGGATTACAAAGTAAGTTCAGGGCCAGTCAGAACTATACAGGCAAACCCTGTCTCAAAGACAAAGAAAAGAGGCTGGGGAGATGGCTCTGTACAATAAGCACTTCCCTGGCAAGCTCAAGGATCTGAGTTCAATCCCCGGTTTTGAAAAAAAAAAATAAAAAAGATAAGACAACCAAGAAATTGTTACCTCATTATGATTGTTCGCAATCATGCATATTTTGCAGTTCTCCTAGCTCCACTCCGAAACCAGTGTTTGGAGGAACACAACCTTCACAGGCTTTTGTACAGAAAATGTCCCTAAGTGACACAACTAGGATTCGCAATAGTTTGCAATGCTTTTATTGCCTTAGCACTTTCCAAAGCCCCAGAAAATAGCACTCCTCATCTTCCACTAAGGTTTCAGTCTATTACTCTTAATTACCAAAAATTTTGCCTGTTTTTCCCTTAGTGGTACTGGATACTTCCAAATCTACTCACATTTGCTTTGATGTCATTCCTCTTTACTTGAAGAATGTCCACTTTAGGGGTGCCTGCTCCCATTTTGTTGCTGCTCTTACCCTGTTCTGCATTTGCTCTTTCTCTCCCATGTTGACAATAGTTCATTGCACTTCAGACTCTCAGAGCACATTGCAATGTAATATTTTTCATTCCAAGGCAAAAAGTAGCATCACTTGACTCATTTCTAATTCCTTAGGGGTTAGGGAGATGGCTCAGTGGAATAAGCACTTCCCTGGCAAGCCCAAGGGTCTGAATTCCATCCCCAGTTCTGCAAAAAAAGAAAAAGAAAAGAAAAAAAATGCTTACTAATTCTTTAGGATCCTCTATATTTCCTTTATAGATTTCTGGTTGGTTGTGCTTCCACCAAAATTCCCTCTGTGATCCTTGATTACCCACACTAGCTAATGATCTAATCAAATATCATGCGGGTGCCTAAGATGCTTCAGAACATTCAGTAAAAGTTCTGCCTCTGAGAAGGCTGGGCAGAAGCACCATTCATGTTTCTGCTTCTTAAAGAGGCAGTTACTCTCCACTCACACTTCATAGCTTCACCAGCCACACAGAAAGACTATCCCTAGATTGCCGCTGAAACTCAGCAGCTTAATCTCTTAGTTCAGTGGATGGGCATTTTATAAGCTGCCTGCTTCCAGCATAGCCAGTCAGACTCTGTGTCTCTGAATCTTACTCTAAGAGATTGAGTGTGTGATAGGCTTTCTTCCTCCCCATCTCCTACTAAGGCTTTTTTTTTTTTTTTTTGGCAGAACTGGGGATTGAGCTCAGACCCTTGTATTACTCTTGATTTTCAATGGGTTCCATTTTTTAAAATCAAATCTGCTGTGAAAACATAGCACAGACCTTCACCTTAGAGGTTTCTGCTCCCATAATTTAGTCTACATGAAAGTTTCTGATTTTTTAACCTGGGCTCTGATCTTATTGAATAGCCGGGGTTGAAATAAGAATCAGAAACACCCATTCTTTCCTAGTTTCATTTTTTCCTCCACTCCCCTGAGCTTAAATTCTGTTCAGTGCATCTTTTGGCTCTCACACCACTATCTTGGTTACTTTGCCCACCCCTGGGAAGAAATGCCTGACACCCACAATTTAAAGGGGGAAAAGTTTATTTTGGCTGACAGCATGTAGAACTTCAGTCTAAGGTCAGGGAGTTCCAAGAAACAGCATGACACAGGGCATGGTAGAGGAGCCGCTATTTGTGTCAGTCTGGGGAAGCAGAGACTCAGGGTAGAGCTGAGAGACACTCCCTTCCAGTTCATTCCCACCATGATCCACCTCTGCTATCCAGATGCCTCGTAACAGCATAATTTAGTCCCCTCCAAAAGCCTCCTCAATGAGCACATGAGGTTCTTGCACAACATCTAGATACAAACCAGAACAGCAGATTGCACCACCATTTACATGTTCACAATGAGTCCAGAATTCATGCCTCCCTGCTAGGCAGCTCTGAACCACTGCTCATACGTGCATTGGGTGGTGTGGGCCATGCCCAGCAGGTGATACAAACCCCCTGATGGGACAGTCATGTGCATAATGTCCCTGGTACGAGTCCTGTAGTAAGACAGGATGTAGCACAGGGTGGTTCAGGCCAGCAGAAACATGTTCAGAGGTTTACTTTTTACCTTCACGCAACCTAAGTGCTTCTGCTTTAAAAATATGCACCATTAGCAAATTTGTATTTCAGCTTAGCTCATGGTGAGAGGGATGAGTTTAGATTCAATCTTCTGTATCCAGGTAGTCAGTTTTCCCAGCACTATTTGTTCTACAAGGTTTGTTTCCTCCAGTCTATGTGTATGGGCCCCTTTCAAAGATCAGATGACCAAATGTGCCTGGAGTTGTTTCTGTATCCTGTAGTCTGTTCCACTGATCCACATATCTTTTTTTGTGGGCCGATACCATGCTGTTTCTGCAACTGTCATTTGTGATATAGCTTGAAGTTAGGAATGGGATGCGTCCTGCTTAACTCTTGTTGGCCAGGATTGCTTTTGCTATTCAGGGTTTCTTCTGGTTGCACATGCATTTAAATTTATTTTTTTCTAGCTCTGTGAGGTATGCTGTTGCTGTTTTGATTAGGAAAGCATTACGCCTGTATGTCAGTTTTGGAAGAGTGACCCATTTGTCCACATTGGTTGTGCTTATCTAGGAACAGGGGACATCTTTTCATGTTCTGATGTCCATTTCTGTCTCCTTTTACAAAGCACTATAATTTTCATTGTTGCTTTACTTTCTTGCTTAGGTTAATTTCTAAGTACTTATGTATTCTTCATGTTAATGTGAATGGTACTATTTTCTTCATTTCTTTCACAGGGGGTTCATTGTTTGTATATAACAATGCTTTATACTTATGTGTTGATTTTCTGTGCTGCTATGCTGCTGACTTTTATTATTAATTCTGGGTGTCTTCTGTAGAATTTTTAGTCTTCTATGATCACTTGAACTGTAAATAATGATAATAAGACTTTTCTTACACATATCCCGTTTTTTCCCTCTTCCTTGCCTGGTTGTTTTGGCTAATGTTTTGAGTAATATATTGAATAGGTTCAGTGATCGTGGACATCCTTGTCTTGTTTCTGAGTTTAAAGAGCCTTGCTTTCAGCGTTTAATATGATGTTAGCTGTTGGTTTGTCAAAAAAAGGCTTTATGGTAGATTGAGATTCAGAATTTTTATGATGAAGGTGTGTGGTATTTTGTCATAGGGTTTTCTTGCCTCATTTGAAATGACTTCGTAATTTTTATCCTGGCTTCTGCTTATATGGTGTATTTAATGATTTGTATATGTTGACCTATCCCTGCATTCTTGGGACAAATATTACTCAGTCTGATGTTGACTTGTTGCATTCTGTTTACCAGCATCTGAAGAATTTTGTACCCATATTAATTAAAGAGTTTGGGTTAGGGTTTTTCTGCCTAGATCACTTTCTTTTTTTTGGAACCAGGGTAATTCTGGCTTCTAGGAATGATTTTGAAAACACTTTTTCTCTTTCAATTTCATTAAAGAGTCTCAGGGGGACCGCATTAGACCTCTAATGTTTTTGTAGGATGTTTTGCTAAATCCATCAGGACTTGGAGTTTTCATTTCCTTAATTGTAGATGTTGGACTTGCTGTTAGTTTCAGTTTTATTGCCTATAATTGGATTATTTGAGGATTTTATATCTTTTTGGTTCAGTTTTGGTAACTGATCAGATTTGATATTCAAAAATATATCCATATTTTCTAAATTCTCCAATTTATTTATTAGACTTTCTTTTTTCTTTCTTTCTTTCTTTCTTTCTTTCTTTCTTTCTTTCTTTCTTTCTTTCTTTCTTTCTTTCTTTCTTTTGTTCTTCTTTTTTCAGAACTGAGGATTGAACTCAGGCCCTTACACTTGCCAGGGAAGTGCCTATCCCACTGAGCCATCCCCCTGGCCCTCTCCAACTTATTAAAGGTTTTTTTTTAAATAGTTACTTATCATCTTCAAGATTTTGGCAGTTTCTAGTGTGATTTCATCTTTTCCTCATTTTATTCACATGGATTTGGGAAGTAATATTGAATAAGGCTTTATCTATGTTGCCTCGAACAAGTTCTTTGATTCAATGATTCTTGGTGTTTTTTAAGTCTCAATTTTATTTATTTGTGCTCTTATCTGTACAATTTCCTTCACTGTACTAACTTAAATATGTTCTTTTCAATTTTTAAAGAGTACAGAAGTTATTAAAACAAAAAAACTACAAATGATAGGTAAAGAATTTCACTTAACAAAATAAAATTAATTTCACGGTATTTGTTGTAATGCAGTGTTGTCTTCCAACTAATTATTCATCTTACCAGATACACACATGTAAAATTGGAAGAAGAAAGGAAAGAAGAAATACATAAGAAATTAAGAAGAAAAAAACTGACAAAAGGAGTCAAAGCTAATTGTCTTATCTGCTCCTTCCATTCCCCAGCAGAAATCCACAGTACAGATGTCTGAACCATCTCGCTTACACACATAGATAAATATCTTTCCCTGACCCCCTCTCCTGCCTTTCTCAACTCAATAACTCTTTCCTTTTGAATAAGTTCATTCCCTTTTCCCAACATCTGTTGGACCCATCAGGTTCCATTTCCTTTTTCTGGTTATCACAGTAAGAAGTCAATATGGTGTTTACATATGCAGGTCTGATTTATTTCACTTGAGTATGGTCTCTAATTGCACTCATTTACTGAAAAAAGACTCAATATTATCTTGTTTTATAGCTGCATAACAATCCAGTGGGTAAAAATACCATATCTTCTTTATCTTTTTCAGTTGATGGGCATCTGGGTTGTTTCATTTAGATATGACAAACTGTGCTGTTATAAATATTGGTGCACATATATTGCTATGGTATGGGTTTTCAGTTCTTCTGGAAAAATACCCAGGAGGGGAATAGCTGGGTTGAATGGGACCACCAATCCTAATTTTTTGAGGTATCTCCATATTGATTTCCATCGTGGTTGTACCAGTCTGCCCTCCCGCAAACAGTGGAGGAGGATTCTTTCTTTCCCCACAGCACCTCCAGCATCTGTTTTCGGCTGACTTCTGGGAAAGATGGAATCTCAGTATTGTTTAATTTGCATTTCTTGAATGGCCAATGATGCTTGACATTTTTTCATATGTTTATTTGCCATTTGTATTTTTTTTTTTTGTCTCAAATGTGTATATTCACCTCAGATGCCCATTTTTTATTGGTTCTTTGAATTTTGAAGGCCTGATTTTTTTTAAAAAATTATGCATTCTAGATAGTTTTTGTCAGGATAGTCTGAAGGGAGTAACGCAGAGGTCTGGCTCGCCCAGGTAGCTGACACTCGGGTGTAGACACACTTGGCTCCCCGAGGTGGCGCACCAAAGGGCTGAGACTCACTCCTCTGCCTAATCTCCCGGAAGTCCCCTGGCCATTAATCTGTGTCACAGAACGCCTACACTCCTATTACAACTCTCCACATAACCTCCTTCACCCTTCAGATCCACCCCCTCACCTCCCTATATGTACACCTGCACTTCCGCAATAGATGAGGTCTGCGCCATCAGCCGGTCTCCGCGATCATCAATCGCGTCGTCTCTTACCTGCTGTGAGGCCCTCCGCCTCAATAGTCAACTACAAATTTTTCCAGTTTGTGGGTGTTCTTTTTACTATGTGGAAGGCTTCCTATAAATTGAAGAAACTTTTCAAAAAGATGAGATCCCAATTGTTGATCTTTGGAAGTATTCCCCATGAAGTTTGATTTTTGTTCATGAACTCTTTACTTACTCCTATGTCCTTAAGGTGTCTAACTACTTTCTCTACCAGAAGATTCAGTGCTTCACTTTTAATATTTAAATCTTTCACCTTTTTTTTACTGTAGTTTAGTGCATGGTGATAGACACTGGTCCAATTTTAGCCTGTGACATGTGGAAAGTTAGTTTTTACTGCACTATTTATCAAAGAAGCTTTCTTTCTTTCAGTGAACAAGTTTGACACCTTCATCAAAGATAAGGTGGCTGAGTATCTTTGGTGTGTGTTTGCATCTTCTAATCTATTCCATTGTTACTCACGTCTGTCTTTATTGCTGATTTTATCACAGTAGCTTTACAATACAATTTCCAGTCAGGGAAATGTGATACTTCCTGCCTTACCAATGATTTTCAGGATTGCGTTTGATATTCTGGGTCTCTTCCGGTTCGAAATAAGTTTGAGGAAAATTGTCTGTAGCTCTGTAAGGTATACTAATGCTATTTTAATTGGAACCACATTGAATCTACACAAAAATTTTGTAACTATGGTCATTCTCACGATGTTTGTTCTTCCTAAGAGCAGGGAATATCTTTCCATTTTCTCAAATCCTCTTCCATCTCTTTTCTCAGAGTACTGCCATTTTCACTATCAATCTTTTGCTTCTTTTGTGAGATTGATTCCTAAGAATTTCATTTTTTTTTTTGGATGTTATTCTAAAAGGTATGGATTCCCAAATTTCTCTCTCTGTGCACCCATTCTTTCTGTACCAAAATGCTACTGATTTTTGGGTGTTGACTTTTTATCCTCCTATGTTACTGAATTAGAGTATCATATCATCTGTAAATAATATTTTCACTTCTTCTTTTCCAATCCTTATTCTTTTTATTTCTTTCTCTTGTCTATTTGCCCTAGTTAATGATTCCAGAACTATATTGAACAGGAGTGGGAACAGTGGACATCCTTTCTCATTCCTGATTTTATTTTTTATTTTATTTACCTATTTTTTTGAGAAACAAATATCAATGAGATAGTTTCAAAGGTGATTAATAGGACAGTTTCAATAATTAATACATTGTACATTGTTATCTTCTTAGTGGTTATCCTTAGTACAAGAAGCAGACAGGATATCCTGTCCAAACACTATTAGTACAAATCTTCTCATTGAGTTAAGTGAAAGTAGTTGTATATCTATCCTAATTATTCTTATATACACATGCAAAATGGTCCTTCCTTTGTAGCCTCATTTTGTTCTTTAGTCCTGTCAGAGATGGGTATTCCATAGGATTCTAAATACTATAGGTATGTGAAATCAGCAAAACAATCCAACACAGTCTATCTTTCCACAATAGTAGTGGGTTATACACAGAAGTTGTTGACTTGAGCCCTCCAGAACTTAGTGTATTATTATGGCTTTACTTTATATACCTTGTTTTTATACTTTTCTGCTGGATGGTTAAGACCAAGATAAAACAAGATCTATATAACAAGAAATGTACCTTTTGTATCTGATAAAGTCAGTTAAGTATGTGATTAACCCCTCAGGGTTTATTCTGTAACCCTGTACCACACTCTGTAGATCTTCTGTCAGTGTCAGTCATGTAGATGAGTTACAGCCATTGTTTGACCAATTTGCTCTCTGTGAAAGCCTGAGAGAATGTTTTTTCTCCATTTGACTCTCCTTAGGTACTATACATCATGGATTGCATTCCTCTGTGTCTCCATAATCTCCTTGATCAGAAAATTTGGGGCACAACTGAGTTACATGGTGTTACATATGTGTATGTATGTATATATGTGTATATATTATATATATAAAACATATGTATATATATCATTATCTCTTCCTCTTGCAGTTTTCCCCTAACAAGTATGTAATGACTTTCTTTATCTCCTTGAATGATTTTTGATTTGAAGTTGATATTATCAGCCTTGAAAATAGCTACCTCTGCTTTTTTCTGGTTTCTTCTGTCAGGCAGAATTGTTTTCTGTCCTTTGACTTTTAGTCTGTGAACTTCCCTTTAAGTTAAATGTGTTTCTTGTACACAACACATTGTTGGATTTTGTTTCTCATTCCACTCTGATAGTCTGTTTGTTTTGATTGGAGAATTGAGGCTGTTTACACTGATGGTTATATCTGATGTGTATTGACTTGTCTTTGTCATGTAGTTTTCCTGCTATAGATGCTGTACTTTTCCCCCTCTTTATAATTGCTTACTCTGTTTGGCTGTTCCTCTCTGTTGTTCTTGAAGCTGTGGTTGTTTCTGTCTCTTTCCAGATTATTTACCAAACCTCTTTGTATGGTTGGTTTGGTGGTCATGACTTCCGTTAGTTGTTTTTGCCATGAAAGGATATTATATCACCATTGAATTTGACAGATTTCTCAGGGTACATCAATCTAGGTGTTATTTATTTTTTTTAGGACCTCAAATACTTCACTCCAAACTCTTCATGATTTCACGGTTTGTGTTGAGAAATCTGTCATAATTCCAAAGGGCTTTCCATTCGAGGTGATCTGTTTCTTTTCTCTAACATCTTCTAATATTGTATCCTTTTATTGAATTTCTTAGATCTTGATTATTATGTGTCTAGGTGTAGATTTATTTTCATTATAGCTGCTTGGAGTGCTATATGACTCACTTATTAGTATGTTCAATTCTCATGTTTGGAAAATTTTCTGCTAGTACTTCTGCAAAGAGTTTATTATGTCATTTGTGCTTTCTCCTGCTGATTTGTTATTTCCTGGTTGCTTGTTAATTTTAAGAGCTCCCCTTCATGTTCATTAGTTGTACTACTGTCTTTGAGATCTAAGAGTGTATCTTTGGTTTCAGTCAAGTGACTTTACCAGTTTCAATGTAATTCTTAATTTCCTGGATATGGTTTTTTTTTTTTTTTTTTTTTTTTTTTGGAACCAGGGATTGAACTCAGGCCCTTGCACTTGCCAGGGAAGCACTTATTATCCTGAGCCATCTCCCTGGCCCCCTTGGATATCTGTTTGAGTCTGTTTAATGTATCCTAATTCAATGTATCCTAAATCTTTTCTCTGATGTTCATTCAGTGTTTCCATCACTTTTGTATTCTCTATTTTTAATTCTTTTATATTTTAAAAGAGTACAAATTACATTAAAACAGAAAAAATTACAGGTGATACAGAATTTCACTTAATTAATATGCATTTCACAGTATTTGCTGTAAAACACAGTGTTGTCTTCCTACCAATTATCCATATTACCAGATACATTCCCACAAAATTGGAAGAACAAAGAAAAAAAAAGAAAGAAATATGTAAGAAATCAATCCTATTTTTTTATGTATTTAGTACAAGATCTCATTATACAGATTATACTCATAATGATCCTCCTGTTTTCAGCCTCCCAAATGCTGGGATTACAGTCATGCACCACTCTGCCCAGAGTCAATTGCTGTCTCAGCCTGCCTCACATGGGGAGCCAGAGCAGCATGCCAGGGGATCGAACCCTCATCCCCTGCATCTGCCTAAGCAGGTACTTTAATGTGCTGAGCTATCTGGCCAGCCTAATCCTCTATTTTTTTTTTTTTTAATCTATGGCTTCTTTAGCTGTGCTGAGGAATTCTTTTGTGATTGCTGTCATTTCGTTTTTGACCTTAGAGATTACTTCTAATCTTATTTCTTCTGTAGTCTGATGCAGCTATTTCCTTACTTTAGTTGATATCATTTCAGAATTTTAAGTGTGTGATTTCTAAGTTCTTGGATGTCGTTGTCTCCTGGATTTCTTCTGGGTGGACTGTAGGACTGAGATTCCATTTTGCCCCTGTGTTTTTCACATTTTTAAACTCCCAATATCATCCAGATTTAGCAGTGGTGGGAGATTGGTGGCGCATGTGTTTCCACTATGGTGGTGAGCAGAGTAGGCCTCACTAAGGCTGTCACTGCTAATGGGGACAAACTCACCCATACTTACCAAAGCTTTAGTGCATACGGTTGGTGTGGGTCAGATTCATCAAGATTCCATAGGCCTCCAAGAATTCTCTTGAATTCTTAAAAGGTTGAACCAGTGCCAACATAAGCTCCATACCTGCATTCTGGAGCCCAAAGAATGCGACTTATATGAATCCTAAGGGCTGCCCAGAGTCCTCTTTATTTATTAAAGGGGTGGACCAGGTGCCAGGAAATCTTCACACCTGTGCATGCCGCACCCACAGATGGCAGCTCTCCAGAGTCCCATGGACCCTTAGAGTCCTGATGAGTTCTTAAAAGGTAGCGCCAGCACCTTTTAAGAAAGCAGCGGAAGGAACGCAAGAACACAATGAAGAAAGTCAGGGGCACTGCAAAGGCCAACGTTGGTGCTGGCAAAAAGAAATGAAGTGACAGTGAGCTGGAGATTGGAGAACAGCTGAAGGAGTAGAGATTCTGCAGCGCCTGTCTGCAGTGACTGCGACTTTTCACAAGAGTATTTAATAAACTGTAAAACCTTCAAAAAACAAAAGTCCTAGTGTCAGAAAGCCAGTTAATGAAGAAGCTCACTGTATGGTTTCCAGTACCAAGGGTGACTAAAGACAGAAGCAAAGGAGGCATTGAGTCTTAGCAGTGCTAGCTCAGAACTGGTGAGAATGTCATCTTGTAAAAGCCTGTGAGCACAGCAGCAGGGGCTGAGATGCACTGCACAAATCCAGCCAGAGCCCAAAAGGCTCTCAGTCTTCCTGGTTATACCCAGGTCCAAATTAAAGCACCATTTCTCTAAGAGAAGAAACCTTATAAGCTAGAGGCATGGCTGGTATACACAGTACCCAACCAGGTACAGCAGCTCTGATCCCAGCACTAATTGTAATTCTGGGCTAGTGAGTGACTGCTTTTTGGGAGAAAATCTAATCCCCTGAGAAAGAAGTCAGCTACAGCAGAGGTAGAGGCAGCAGGCCTGCTGTGAGCAGCACCCAGAGGAGCAGGAGGGCAGGTCATGATCCTAGCACTGCTTCCATGGCCAACTTCAGTGAGTATCTATGCGTGTGGGGAAGGAGGCTGAGTTTTGTGGCAGCTGCATGTAGCACCTAGATTAGCAGCTGCATAGCTTTTAGTTGTAGCACTGTTTGTAGATAGGGACAAACAATAACTTCATCTTGGGAAAGTGTTGACATCCCAGAGAGGCAAGTCTGAGTCTAATAGTGGCAGCAGAACTCCTGCATTCTGGGCCTGGCTGAGAAATCAAGTCCCAGTACCTGCGATAGCTGTCTTCACACTGGATGGTGGAACACTGGTGAGTAAGACATTCACAGGACAGGGCCCCTTCCAATTAGGGAACCAAGGAAGCTGTGCTCTAGAAAGTCAGACTGGACACTCAGTGAAGACCGAGGAGTCTTATAGACAGAAAGAAACAAGGGCACAATCCTGGGAAAGCTGGATCCAGGGAGGGCCGTGCAGCATCACGGCCAGTGTCATCCAGAGGCAAAAAGGAGACAACAGAGCATCAAAAGAGTTGGCAATCTCCCAGAGCAGACACAACCACTGCCAAGTTCTGCACCTGAGAATTACCCTGTTCCCAGCCTTGCCCTCTAAGTGTTATGGATCCTCATCCAGGGTCCATCTGACAGCTCATTTGGCTGGGGGCACACGTAGCCTCCCTGCAGCTGGCTCCCAGGAGCTGCTGAAATGCCAAGAAGGATGCTGCCCTGTCAAACTTTGTGTGCCACTGAACTCACTGGCTGGTTGGATATCTGTGAGCAACTGGACAGAGAGTTTAGTGTGTGTGGCCTGTCAAAGAGAAGCTACAGGTCAGTGAAAACTGCATGGCGCAGTCACTTGCAGTGTGGAGGGAAGAGACATAAACAGCCTTAGGGATTGCCACAGAGAGAGGGAACAGAGATCAAAGAACCCTCCTCCCTGTCCCAGGCTGGGAGATCAACAGAGCACTGGGACAGTGCCACCCCTGCTTCCTCCTCCTGAAACTACCGAGTTCATCTGATAACAGGACAAAGAAAAACATCCAGCTCGGCCCTCCCACAAAGCTGCAGCACAGATACAACCAAGCTCGGCCTGCAGTGGGAGCCACAGGTTGGCTTGTCCATTGGCCTGAGGGAGACTCCATTTTTTATGTCTTTATGGGTGCTGCTTTTTCCTCTTTCTTTTGTACTTCTTTCACTTGTTTTACACAGTATATGTGAGGGGTTTGTATATATAAATGGAGAATAAGAATTAAGAAATGCTGTAGTTTAAACTCACAAAAAAAACAGAAACATGAGAGAAGACGGCACCAACTGCATCCCGATACCTGATCTCACAAGGAACTAGAATTGGAAGCAAAATCAACGGGTAAAATGTTTGAAGATACTGAAGAAGAAATGAGTAAGCATTTCCATAAGAGGGTTAGTGAGGCTGAAGAGGAAAGGATTGAACAGATAAAGGGCTTAATAGAATGTGTAGCCAAATTAAAGAGGCTGCGATGAATAAGAGGATTGAATTCAGCAGCAGAATGCAAGTGATGAGTGGCCATTTGGGTAAAGGATTAGAAATTCTGAAAAGAAACAAAGGAGATATCCAGGAAATCAAAAGTATGGGTGGCAGATAGAATGACTGGCTAAAAGTCTTAGAAACTGTAAACATGTTTATATAGTAGATTACATGCTCAGTGTACCCTAAAGCAAGAAATCTTGAGCACGGGATCAAATACCTGCCAGATGACAGCACACAAACCAAAACTTAATTCTTAAACTACAGAAATGTCTCAGTGATGACTCAAAAAGTATCAAAACTTTATTTACCAAAATCAGAGCATAAAATTTTTTAAATATAGCAAAATAATTCATTTTTCATATAAACAAGGTTTAGAGATCTCCAAACAACTGTTTGGAGATCAAAAAACAGCCTCTCCAGGGCCAGCCAAATAGCTCAGCAGGTTACAGAGCCTGCTTGGGCAGAAACAGGAGGCCAGGAGTACAATACCCTTAATCTCCTGCGGCTATTGAGACTGGGCATGGTAGTGTGCTCCTATAATCCCAGCACTTGGGAGGCTGTAAACAGGAGGATCACTGCGAGTCCAGTCTACACAATGAGACTCTGTAGACCTTGTAGATCCTGTCCTTAAATTAAAAAAATGAATAGATTAATTTTAAAAAAACCCTCTCCATCACATATAATAGTCAAATAACACAAAGACAAAATGCTGAAAGCTAGTAAAGAAGTGGGTTAGCAAGGAACATAGAAAGGCAAGTATATCCAGTAACATCAGATTTTTTGGCAGAAACTGTAAAGGCCAGGATAGCTTGTAATGCCAATTTCCAAATCCTAAAAGAAAGCAATTATCAGCCCAGACTTCCATGTCCTAGAAATAATACATCAAAATTAATAGATAAATACAGATATTCCATGACAAAGAAATTGGGTGGAACCAGGGATTGAACTTAGGCCCTTGTGCTTGCCAGGGAAGCACTTATTCCACTGAGCCATCTCCTTGGCCCCTGTGACAAAGAAATTAATGATCACTAAACCAACATTACAGAAAAATACTTAAGGGAATCCTAGACACAGATGAGGAAGCGACCAGCAGGAAGGGCCCGAAGGTCAGGATACTCCTAACTGAAAGAGTACGAAAGAAAACTGAAAAATAAAGGAATCAACATTGAAAAATACTGCCATAACAGGATTTAGTAAGTACCCTCCAGGAACAACTGTCATTGTTAATGGTGTTAAATCCCCAATTCAAAAAGTCATATGGGAAGATTGGCTCAAAAAACAAAGCCCAATGAGATGTTTCTTGCAAGAGACATACCTCATCCAAAGAAATCTACATAGATTGAAAATAAAGGGATGGAAAGTGGTATTCCATTTAACTGGAACCTGAATGCCAGCAAGAGTAGCTAACTTATTTTCAAGCAAATGACTTCAAGCCAAAACTGATCAGAAGAGATAGAGGAACAGCCATGACATACTGGTAAAGGGACCAATTCAATTCAGTAAGAGATAATGCATATATATATATATATATATATATATATATATATATATATATATATATATGAGAGAGAGGTGTACTGAAATTTATAAAATAAAAACTACTGGACATAAAAAGAAAGACAGTAATACATTCATAGCAGGGGACTTCAATTCCCTACTTGCACAAGTAGGCAAACCACACACAAAATAATAAAAAAAGAAATACTAAACTACATAAGAGAATAAATGGACATAAGAAATATCCATACAGTGTGTTATCCACAAACAGAAGACTAATTTTATTTTCTTTCCTTTTTTTTCTTTTTTGTATTTTAGTGCAGGACCTTCAGGGTCTCACTGCATAGATTGGACGTATGATCCTCCTGTTTTCAGCTGCCCAAGAGCTGTGATTACAGGCACGTGCCACCATGTCCAACTGCTATCTCAGTGCACTCTGGGAGCAGGGCCAGCATTGCAAGTTAGGGGTCAAACCCAGGTCCCCACACTTGCCTAAGCAGGTGCTTTAGTCTGCTGAGCTATCTGGCCGTCCAAAAAGACAAATTTTTCTCAATAACATACAAATACTTTCCAATATAAATATATATTAAGCCATAAAGCATACTTAGCAAACTTTCTTTTTTTTTTTTTTTTTTTTTTTTTGGTGGAACCAGGGATTGAACTCAGGCCCTTGAGCTTGCCAGAGAAGCACTTATTCCACTGAGCCACCTCCCCAGCCCCCCATAAAGCATACTTAAACAAATACCAGAGAACTATAATAATTCCCTCTATTCTACTGGATCACTGTAGAATAAAAGTAGAAATCAATAGCTAAAGAAACCACATAAACTCTCGAAATACATGGAGATTAAATAATACACTCTCAAATAATCAACTGATCATGGAAGAAATCAAGGAAGAAAAGAAAAAGTTGTTACAATTAAATTGTGAATGGAAGCACACACCTATGGAAAAAGTCTTTCTAAAAGGAACATTTACTGCTGTGAGTGCTCACATTAAAAGAATAGAGCAAGGGCTGGCCAGATAGCTCAGTGGACAAAAGCTCAACTGACTTAGGCAAAGCCCAGGGACTGGAATTCAATCCCCGGCACCACATGCTGTGCCAGCCTTGTCCCCGCCCCCCGTCTCCCTGAGACAGCGATTGAGACTGGGAGTGGTGGTGTGCACCTGTAATCCCAGCACTGGGGAGCACAGGAAGATCACTGCGAGTCGAATCTGTATAGCGAGACCCTGCAGACACTGTACTAAGACATTAAATAATAAAAGAATAGAACAATGCCAAATAAACAATATAGTAACTTATTTGAAAAACAATTCAAATTCAAAACTAGCAGAAGGAAAGAAATTATAGAGCTCAGAGAGAAATATCAATGAAATTAAGAAAAAAATACAAAGGTTCAATAGATCAAAGAGTTGTTCTTTGAAAGAATCAGATTAATAAACACTAGCTAAAGTTACCAAAAGAAAAGACCATATAAATGCAATTAGAAGGGAAAAAGGTGAAACACAATGGATGCTGTCTAAATGCAGAGGATAATAATAAGATAGTTTGAAAACACTTATGTTTTCAAAATCATTATGTGGTGGAAACATGTACTAAAAGGAAATTTAAAAAGAAAAAAGCCTCACAAAGAAAATTGCAAGCCAACCTTCTTAAAGAACACAGATGCAAAAGTCCTCAGTAAGATAGTTACAAACAGAATATAACAAATCATTAAAAGTTTATACCTCATGAAAAAAAGAGCTTCAGCCCAGAAATTTAAGAATAGGTTAACAAGCACAAATCAATAATCGTATCACATTTCCTAAACAGAAGCAAAAATAAAAATCACATGATCATCTTAACAGCTGTAGAAAAAGTTTTTGACAAAACTGAAGTTGGTTTAGAAAGAGTACACTACAAACTAAAAAGGCCATGTAGGGCCGACACACTGCCAACATTATACTAAATGGGAAAAATAGAGGCATTGCCTCTAAAATCAGGAATTAGATAATTTAGCATCCATTAGAGTCCATTCTTATTACTCCTGTTGAAGACAGTACTTGAAATTTTAGCAGAAACAATCACACAAGATGGGAAAAAAGGGCATAAAGAGGAAAAATAGTGAAACTATCCTTACTCTCAGATGGCATAAACTTTTACAAAGATTCAAAAATTCTACCAAAAAGCACTTAGAACTAATAAATTTAGCAGCGTGGCAGGAAACAAAACAATGCACAAAAATCAGTAACTTTCTTCTACATAAGGAGAGAAAAATGGAGAAAACTTTCAATTTTTGATAGCTTCAAAAAATTAAATACCAGGGAATTAGCCTTAACCAAGTAACTGAAAAGATCTCCTTAATTAAAACAATGGAAATCTTAAAAAGGAGATTGAAGAGAACTTCAGCAAATAGAATGATATCTCCTGTTAATAGATGATCAGTACTGTCAGACTGGTCACACTTAAAAAATATAGCAATTTAATGCATTTCTGATCAAAAGAACATCAGCCTCTTAAACTACATATGGAAGCAAGAGATCGAGAATAGTGAAAGCAATACCAGGCAGCAAGATCAAAGCAGGAAGCATTACAATCATTGATTTTCAATTATACTATGAGGTATGCTACAAAGCTGCAGTCACCAATCCAGTAGTATAGTGGCACAAAAAATGACTTACCAGTCAATGGAACAGAACTGAGAATGCAGGGCCGGCCAGATAGCTCAGCAGACTAACGTGCCGGCTTAGACAGAGTACAGCAGCTGGGGTTTGATCCTCGGCATGCCTCCAGGGTGCACTGAGACAATGACTAAGACTGGGCATGGTGGCGTGCTCCTCAAATCCTAGCGCTTGGAAGGCTGAAATCAGGAGAATCACTACAAGCCCGACCTATGTAGCGAGACCCTGTAGACCCTGTCCTAAATACACTTAAAAAAAAAAACAAGAAGAACTGAGTATGCAGAGACTACCTCAAGTGCCTACAGCCATTGGATTTTTGACAAAGGGTATAAAGTTATCCACCAAAGAAAAGAGCATCTCAGACAAATGGTGGTGGGGACACTGATTATCTGTATGTAGAAGAAAAAAATCTAGACTCATATCTCTCACCCTGTACTAAAATAAAATCAAAATGGAGCAATCACCTTTATATTAAAATGGAAACACCAAAATCTTTGGAAAGATGAAATAGATAACACTTTCAGAGATACTGGCATAGGCACAATAAGTATTAATACAAAAAAATCAACAAATGAGGTTGCATCAAATTAAAAACTTCCTGCACAGCAAAGAAAACAATCAATAGAGGGAACATACAAGCTGCAGGATGAGCAAAAGATTTTGCCAGCTGCTCTTGGACAGAGGACTACTATCTAGACTGTATAAAGAACTAAAAAGACTAGACCTCAAAAAGTAAATGACCCAGTCAAAAGTAAGCGCTCCAAATCAATAAACACTGCTTCTCACATTAAGTACAGATGCTCATCAGTATATAAAGAAGTGTTCAACAAATCGCAACAACACTAACATTTCACCTTGCTCCAGAAAAAGCAGTTACCATCAAGAACGGAAAGAACAATAAATGTTGACATGGTGGGAGAAAAGAAATGCCTTTGCATGGTTGGTGGGGATGTAAACTGGTGCAGCTACTGTGAGATCAGTATGCAGATGCATCAAAAAAACTAAAAATAGGAGTTTATTTGGTCACACTGTTCTATCTTCCTAAAAGATTTAAAAACATTATATTACATTAAATGAACACTCATTTCTTAAATTCTCTCTGTCTCTCTCTCTCTCTCTGTCTCTCTCTCTCTCTCTTTCTCTGGAACTGGGGATTGAACTCAGGCCCTTGCTTGCCAGGGAAGTGCTTATTCTACAGAGCCATCTCCCTGGCCCCTTAAATTCTCTTTTTTCGAAATTTATGTATTTGGTACAGTCTGCAGCTCAGACTCAGTGATCCTCCTATTTTCTGCCAACCCAGTGCTGAAATTACAGGCCTGCATCACTAGGCCTGGATTCTGTGGCCTCATTGTGCCCCCGGGGGGGGGGGGACGCGACATCAGCAAAGAGCTGGATCAGGAGCAGGGTGGCCCTTGTTTTCCGAACTGAGAGACAGACCAGTGTCAAGTGTTAATTTCTGTCCTGAGACACAGCGCTGCTTCCAGACTGCTGAGGTTTGGCTGCGTGGTGGTTTTCGGGGAGACCCCAGCTCAGGACAGAAGTGAGAGAAGCCAGATGGCCTCGGACCTCGGCGAGAACCAGAAGTGGAAAGAAAGAAATTTGATTAAGCTCCGAGGAATACTTGGCCCTGTTGCACTGTGGGAGAGGGGAGAGCAGGCGCAGGAATGTGGGAGTGCAGCCAGAGAAGTTTCTGTTTCCCTTCACACACGAATTTTCCTCAGTATGTGTATAAAAATATGTTTTTCAAAAGTGATTAAAGCAAAGTTCTTGCACATTCTCAATTTCATTTTAGAAAGCGTAAGGATAGGAGGGAGAAACCATCAAAGGTGTTAATCAGTGACCAGCTACCACCTGAAATAACCACCAACTTTTAAAAATGTATATTAAAATCTCCGCTCAAGTTCCCTTGGGATCCCTCGGATTTCTAGTGCCACCCTTGTAGCCTTGAGCTATCCAAAGACAACAGCTGTTCCCTCCTCTGGTGGTAGGTGCCTTTCACCTGTACCCAATCTGTGTTCTGTTTAATTGTTGCCTTCCTTCCCCAAATTTTCACTGTAAATTACTCTGGCTTTTCAGGGTATCAGCTCCACCCCGGGTCTCCAGCTTGCCCACTTCGTGTGCAGATATCTGACCTGGCAGCTTCCAGAGTCTTCTACACCTTCTGTTATTTTCTGAGAAAGTGCAAACATTGCTTTGCTTTCCTCCTAAATACTTTTCTCCTAAACAGGAACATTCTCTTATGTTGTTGCAATATAACTATCAAAATTAAGAACTAAACAAATGAGTTACTCCTCTTTGCTTTAGTTCATAACTCTGAAATTTTACATCATAAATACTTTCAAGCAATCTTTTTCACTCAATAATGTATTGAACATGATTTCTACTTCATGAAGCTTGATGTTATTGTCTTTATTGTCAAGTAATATTACAGTATAAGCTTGCCACAATTTAATTGATGTATAGGATCTTCAAGTTGATGTATAAGGAATATTAGAAGAAATGCCAGAACATAATTAAAATGCTAACATATTGTAAAATAGCCCCATAAGACGGCCCATCTCAGTTGCTAATCATCCTTAAGCTCTGGTAAGCATCTCTCAACTGTAGGACAGGCCTTTGCCTCACTGTATTATTTCTGTGGGGCTTTGCTCTTCAAATCCTATTAGACTGTAAAGTTATTACAGGCAGAAGCCACATCTCTCTGATTCCTCCAGGCATTGTAGGTACTGAGCTAGTTGGTAGAAAGTGCATGTGAGGGATAAGAATGGTGTAGAATTTGGTCTAGTTAGTACCTTATTGAGAAATTGAAGGCCAATAAAGTGAGTTTCTTCAACTCCATAGGCTGCCTGTAGCCTCTGCTTAGCTTTTGCATCTATCCTCAAATTTCTTCTCATTGCAAAAGATATGTATTCACCTTATTGCCTGCTTCCCATTCCATCTTTACTTTTTCTACGTTCTTGCTCCATGGTTATACGTGCTAGCCTGTGTAGTGCTGTTAGAATAAAATACCTGACAATGAGCAATGCTGCAAAGGCCAAGCTCTTGGGGTTGCACTAGTGAAGAAGCCCCTGGCTGCCTCCTAACATGGCAGAGAAGCTGAAGGAAACACACTGACTACTTCTTGCTTCAGCGTCTTCCACAGAAGAAGCTTTGTTAATACTTCTTAGAGTGGTTTCAAGTAGGATTAAATGTGCCCTTAAGGAATTTAATGATAAAATACCCAAATTTAATGATAAATATTAAAATGAAAGGTATTTTTAAAAATGAAAATGATAAAACAAAGAGATACCGTGTTCTTAACCTTGAAGAAATTATATCCCCACCTTAGATGACTTTTATTTTAATATTTAGGACAAATGCTCTTGAAATAATCTACTGTCAAGACAATTTAATGCTGGGCCCTGGAGATAGCTCACCTGCCTAAGTCCCCACCTGGCAAGCATAAGGTCCTGGGTTGGATCCCTGGTGCCAAAGACAAAAGACAATTAAATGATGATACCTTGTACTCTGAGTAACTAATTTAAAGATAACAATATGCAATGTATTAACCATGGTTACCTTCCTATCATATTGTTGTGCAATTTTTTGTTTTGTTTTTTTCTTTACAAGAATGAAATGAAACACTTCAATAAAATAAAATAAATGTAAAAAAAAAGTAAGATGATACAAAAAATGAACTTTATTTGTAATTCATAACTCATAACCGGAACAAAGGATGAAATCCATGGAAAAGGAATTAAAACAAAAAAGAACCCATTGTTCTATCTAAATAAGCCTATATTTCTAAAATTAATGCCAGGGGAAGATGTTCAGGGCTATATGCAAACAGCAGAGCATGAACACATGTAGAGCGAACTCTGACTTAGATGGGTACATATTGTGTCTTCTTCCATGGGAGATTCTAGAATGGGCTGAACAGATTTCAACAATGTGGACGGCGGCGAGCAACTGTACACAACAAAGTCACACAACCTATGAGCTTCTTAAGTGCAACAGCCCCAGCCCTCCCCGGACTCCGGCTTGGCCGTTAATCACTCGTGGCTGAGCTTCTCCCAGGTTGTGCCAGCTTCACCGCCCTATCATCCTGCTGCCCTAGATGCAGCGCCGTTCTCTCGTCAGGTCTACTTCAAAACGACACTGAAAACCCATCACCTGGATGAACTAAAAGCATCAACCCCATAGTTCCCGCCGGAAGTCAGCCGGCTGGAGCGTCAAGATGATGCCACAGGCCCATGGGAAGTCTCAGGGATAGAGCTGGAGGCTGTAGTTCTGTGGCACTGGTGGTTGCCCCCAAAACTTGGGCCTCCTGGAGGAACCATGCCTCCCACTGCTGTGGGTGCCACCATTAGTGGTGTTCGCAGTATGCTGCTGAGAGGAAATGCTAGAGGAGCTGTTGAGTTCTGAGGAATGCCAAAGTTGTCAGCTGAAAAACTAGCCAATCAGGAGAAAGATATAGGCTGGAGACTTTGAATTGCCTGCTTCAAGGATAGACTTCGGGCTCTCTTTTTATTTTGCCTGGCTTTCGTGCTGACCAGTATTGGTATGATCTGTGTCTGCTCAAAAAGTCATTATTTCACATGCCTGGTCCAGAGTGGAATGCAGCTATGTTCCTATATAATTCCACCATGCCTTCAGAGAGCCATGCAGAGCTGACTTCATTACTTTCACACACATAACTGCACTTTCATTATCCTGCACCTGGTCTTGCAAGGGCTGGTTTATATTGAGTATACCTGGGAAATATTTGGCTCCTGTGAAGAGCTGGAGTTTTCATAGTGTTACCTTCTTCTGCCCTATTCGTTGCTGGTTATAAACCTAGCTTTCTTCACCCTAACTTGTCTCACCAATCCCGGCATTATAACAAAAGCAAATAAATTATTATTTCTTCAAGTTGATGATGTGATGTTTGCAAAGAACATGAGTTGCTCTACTTGTGGTTTAAAGAAACTAGCTCGATCCAAGCACTGCAGTGTGTGTAACTGCTGTGTGCATGTTGTGACCATGACTGTGCTTGGGTAAACAACTGCACTGGGGCGTGGAACACCACTCCTCCTGACATGAGCGCATCAGCAGCTACTGTAGCCATCCTGACCGTAGCATTTCTGGTCTCCTCGGTGATGGCATCAGATCTGTACAAGAAAACGTATACTGATGACTTCGGACAGTTCCAGGCTATGGACACAGACTTTCTCATTCAGTACCTATTCCTGACCTTCCCAAGGATTGTATTCTTGATGGGCTTTGTTGTAGTGCTGAGCCTCCTCCTGGGGAGCTACCTGTGCTTTGCTGTGTACCTGGTTGCCACCAATCAGACCACCAAGGAAGGGTTCAAAGGAGACCAGGCCTGGTATCAGCACTGCCCCCTGGTGGCTGGGCGCTCATGTGCCGAAACCCAAAGTTACCAGAACATTTATTCCCATGGATTTTGTAGCAACCTCCAAGAGATCTTTCTACTTGGAAGCCCATGCAACGAAAAAAGAAAAAAGAAATGGAAAGTGTTACTGTCTTTCAAATAAATAAATAGTAATGCCAGGGGCCAGTGAGCAGGCAAGCATGGGACCAGGGTTCAGTCCCCAGCACCAGAGGCGGAGTGAGGCGGTGCACACCTGTAATCCCAGTGTTGGGGAGGCTGAAAGCAAGAGGATCATCATGAGACTGAGCTGTGTAGTGAGACCCTGAAACAACCAAATACATTTTTTTAAAAAAAGTAATGCCAGTAATTTAAGCCACTAATTTCTACACACTCTTTTTTAAAAAATAATATATTTATTTATTTGTATATTCAGCAGAGGAAAATTAACATGACATTCAGATATGGAACTCAAGTGGAAGTGTAAGTTTGTGTGGCCATATTTCAATGAGGAAATATAAAATTTCATAATTTATCCAATTACTCAGAGTAGTATGTCATGGAGCTAAGAATCAGACTTGCACAAGTGTGGTGGGCTGACGACTGGTGGTTAACCTGTGACAGCCAGCTGGACTGAACCATGTAGTGCTCAATGTGCAAGACCCACCTCGCACTGCTGCCAACAAAATAAAAAGGAGAACTGAAGAAAACAGGAGAAGCTTCTGGGAGCTGTGGGTTCTGCCTTTGGCTGTTCTGGAGGAGCTCGTCATGCTGGCTTTCCTGATATGAACACTGCTGCTGCCTCTGTTGAAGGGTCTCAGGACCTTGTTCTTGCTCAGAGTGGTACAGTTCACTGCAGGGAGCTCTGGCCATTGACCTGAGCATTATTTCCTGGCTCTGAAGAGGAAACTATTAAATGTTTCAGAGAAACTTGCCAAAAGGGCTTTCTTCCTAGGACTCAGCTGTTCATATTGTTGGAGGAGCTTGGGACCTCATTGTTGCCGAAGATTCCTACAGTAATTTTCAAGGGAGCTCTGGTCTTTAATTTGGGTATCATTTCCTTGCTCTAGTGCAGATCCCTCAGCCTGCTAGCACAGACCTTTCATCCCCCTGGCACAGACTTTCCAGATTCCACCACTGCCCACTGGGCCTTCTCAGCGCAGATCCATGAAACAGATTTGTGTGAGACATTGTCAGGGGCTCAAGGTCTCCAGGTGAAACTTGTGGGGGACATTGTCACAGGCTCTGGGTGTTCAGTTGGACTCATGCAGGATATTGCCCTGGGATCCGGGCCCTCAGCTGGATTCTTTGAACGTGGAGGAAATCTGTCCACACAGGGAATGCAAACATTGTGTAGTGGGAACATACGTTAACCAAAAATTAAAAAGTGCTTTAACTGACCTTGTAGATGGTGAAAGGTGCATGGAGCATCCCTCGGATGCTCTAGCTAGTATCCAGGTTAAGTCACTAATGCCGGCTCAGGTGAGTCAGCCCTCAGCCCAACTTTTAGTTGTCTGTGTACCAATAAATGAGTCAGATCCCGGTGAGAACCATACAGCAGTCTCCTGAGACAAATACAATGATTATTTTAAGACACTAAATTTTGGCATGAATTGTTAAACAGAAAAATTTTCATTTATTCCTATTTTAAAAATTTTTATTTATTTATTTTTCTTCACATTCTGTAGGGATTTAAAGTGTAACATGTCAATACTTGATGGAAAATACCTGTTCCATGTTATATAAATAATTTTACCAAAATAAATGTACATTTTCCGGGGAAGTTATTTAATATTTCTGAGAGTTGGCAACACCTAATTCAAGTCATCTCTGGCATAATCTTTCAGGATGATTCTTATGGGAAGATTTCAAAATACATGTAGTCCTAGAATAAAAATGACAAATAAATGCAATTAGGTTAGTTGAATAGTAAAAATGGCTGTAAGTACTGGGCATATGAATGTTTGTTAGGTTTTGTGCAGTAGTTGCATGAATATAACATATTACAAAACAAAATTCTCAAGATCAGAAGTCTCAGGCACCAAAATCGAAGGGTATCACAATGTTTCAGACTACTTATAAAAACATCAAAGAGAGCCACAGAGGAAAGAGATTGATGATGTATAGTGTGCCTGGGGAGAGTCACATAGAGAGAAAACTTTCTCTCAGGCTCTCACAGAGAGCAAATTGGTTAAGCATTGGCTGTAACTTATCCACATGGATGACAGAGACAAAGGATCTACAGAGTAAGGTACAGGACTATAAGATAAACCCTGAGGGAACTTCACTGACCTCATAAGAAATATAAAGTACATGTGCTGGCATATAGGTCTTACTCCATCTAGGTCTTAACTATCCAGCAGAAAAGTATAAAAATGAAGTATACACCATGGGGCCATAATAATAAGTTGAGCTGTAAATGGCTATGGTCTACAACTTCTTCGGATAACTCACTATTGTTGTGGAATGCTGGACTGTGTTGGATTGTGGTGTCGAGTTCAGGCACCTAAATTAGTTGAATGACAATGGAGTGCCCATCTTTGACAGGTGTAGACAAAGGAAGAGGTATAGAAAGGAAGAATCATGATGTGTGTGTATGGACAGTACAGTTGGGACAGATAACACTGTGCTTCTACACAATTCTATGAGAGGCAAGATTTGCACTAATGATGGTTGGACAGGATATTATGTCGGCTTCTAGTACTATGGACAACCACTAGGAAAATAACAAGGTAGAAAGTATTAATTATTGAATCTTTGATGTATTTCAGGTATAAAAAATAAGATACGCAAACAGCTACACTCTCTTTATTTACTGATAAGAGACATATGGTATAATAATGTCTGTAAGTATAGTATCATGTATGCACCTTCTATGATACCAAAACATTATGAAAACAGTTTGCAATGTATTAGTTTATCAAATCCATCTTGTCAAGGTATCTTAAAACTGTCTGATTGATATTTGTACTTCAATAAAACAAAAATAAAAAATAAATTAATTAATTTTTAAAAAATCAAAGAAACAAATTTCAGTGTAAAGGCCCTTAGAGATCAGCAACAAATTTTAGCTGATTTTATTTATGCATATATTTTTACAAAGTGTATATACTCATAGTAGAAAATTGGAAAAGAGAAGAGAAAATGTTATATTCAAACTAAAAATCTACTGTTAATAAGTTTGATCAATTTTTTTTTTTCTAGACAGGCATAACTGATTTATGTTATGGTTATATGTTGCTGCTTTACTACATGAAACATCCTGTTTCGTGGTCATTAAAATTCTTTTTTTTTCAGAATATAAAAAATTCCTTAATCAAAGCTTCAACACTGAACCAATTTCTCAAATAAAATGGAAGCACAAATCCATAAATCGCCATAAAGTACACATAATACCCTGCTGGGAAACACAAAACAGCAAGCTGACACAAGCCCCTAGAAGCCACGGTCTGCTTCCACCTGTCTGGTGTGTTCTGCTGGGAAAAGAGCACTCCGCGGCTGCGAAGGTCAGACACAGCTGACCTGCGGCCCGGGGACTCACAGGGCAGGGCTGCAGCCCCACTCAGGAGGCAAGGCAGCCCTCAGCACATTCGAACGCTGTCCTGAACATCCTCTAAATATCAAAGTGAGAAATGAGAAGGCAACATAATCGTATTTCAGAAAGACATCGGGCAGGAAGGACAGCTGTGTATAGCTTGAGGCTGAAAGGCGGCTTGCCGGCTTCATTTGTTGGGCTTCTTGGGTAGTGGCTGTTGGAACAGTAAGAGGAGCTTCTGGCTTGTAGATCATCTAATGGACCTGTCCCTGACTCTGCTGAACACCACGGCTCCTCCATTCAGATTCAGACATCAAGTGGGCTGCAGGAGCCAGCGTGGCTATATCGTTGGGTAACATGACAGGCCTGCATTCAAGCTCTTCGTTGTCCAAATAATGAATTTGTTTATGCAACGTATTTGATAGACTTGGGGGCCTTTAGCCCCACAAGGCTAGCCTCTAAACAAGTTCCAGCAACATGCCAAAATTCTTTCAAAAGTATTTATTTTGAGCCCTTTCTAGCTTAATACCTGTTCAACATGCTATTTTACATATATCTCATATGTTTTCAAATTTCAGTTGCTTCTTCTCCCTCTGCTGTCTTTGTCCCTGTTTGTGTCTCTCTGCCTCTCTGTCCCTGTCCTTGTCCCTGTCCCTCTCTACCTGTCTCTGTGTCTCTCTTTCTCTCTGTCTCTCTCTCCATCAATGAATAAGTAAATTTTAAAGATTTATAATATGTATTTTTGCTTTTTCTGATTTTTTTATATTTTTCCCAAATGACTTCTATGTTTCCTTATATTTTCACATTTTGACATATATAGTCTTTTATGCATTTCCATGATTATTAATGAAATTTTAGCATGGACATGTAGCTTAACCACATGCTCTAAGCCATTCAATAGCTTAAATATTTTAATTCTGATCTCTCTGACTATATTCTCCCCTACTCCTTATATGCTTTGCTGGATATTATCTTAGTTTCACTTCATTTTAACTTCATAAATTAGATACTTGGTATTTTTATATTTTAAAATGTATTTACATATATAAGGATAGTTAGGGTTTTTTTGCTCGCAAATTTTATTCAACTATAGGTAATCTCTCAAATGTATGTGCCTTATTTGAAAACTTCTACCTTAGAAATGTCATGTATCTTATAAAACTTTTCTTCTTAATTTAAATATTTTTATTCAATCCTTATGCCTGAAAGACAGAAAGAAAATAAAATTTTAGATGTAAGATTGATTGGGTGTTTCAGATCCAGAGTTTGAAGACATTCTGATGCCTTTTGGCTTCTACTGTTTCTGTCCAATAGAGGTTAATTTTCAGTTACTCTTGAGCCATATTCTTTCTGAATAACTGAATTCAACTTTCTCAGTTCTGGAAATTTCTTAGCAGTTATGCTTGGTCTCTTTCCTTCATTTATAGTTCTGGACTTTCATATTTCCTGTGTCTCTATACTAAAACATAATTTTTTTTCATCCATCTCTCTCAATCTACTGACTTTTCTCAGCTAGATCACCTCCTGCTTGATTCTTTTCCTGAGGCCCATCATCTTGATTTCATAGCCATGAGAGACTGACCCCTGTGGCCCTCACATTCCCCATCCCTTAGCATGGAAAGGTAGCTTCTGATATTTGTCCCTAGGACCCAAATACCTGCACTACTAATAGTTCCTTTTGAAAAATGCTACATATCTGTTATGCCTTGGATATTAGGATCTCTCCATAATTGTGTTGAAACTAACTTCAGTGCATTACTATAAAACGGCAGGATACTTAGAAGATGGTTTGGCCAAGGGAGCCCTTCCAGTGAAAGAAGTGCCTAAGGGAATGAGCTAATCCTGTTACCTTTCCATCCTACTTCCCATGTGAGGACACATGTGCACTGTCTTTAGAGGACACAGGCCTCAGGATGCCATCTTTGAAGCAATTATAGAGCTCTTGCTATATGTCAGGCCAACCAAGGCCTTGGTCTTGGACTTTCAATAAGTTTTTAGAACTATGAGAAATAAATTTATATTGTTTAAAAGTTATCTAGTCTCAGGACATAGGAGAACCTGTACTGTAACATCATAGAACTCATTTGTGCCCCAAATTTTCTGATCAAGGAGATTATGGGGCCACAGAGGAATGAAATCCATGATGTATAGTTGTCTAAGGAGACTCACATGGAGAGAAAACTTTCTCTCAGGCTTCCACAGAGAGTAAATTAGTCAAGCAATGGCTGTGACTCATCCACATGGCTGACACTGACAGAGGATCTACAGAGTGAGGTACAGGGTTACAGGATAAACCCTGATGGTACCTGACTGACCTTATTGACACAAAAGTTACATTTCTTGTTTTATAGGTCTTTCTTTATCTTGGTCTTAATCATCCAGCAGAAAAGTATAAAAATGAGATATATAAACTAAAGCCATATTGATATGCTGAGCTGTGAATGACTCAAGGCAACAACTTCTACAGATAACCCACTACTGTTGTGGACTGCTGAACTGGGTTGGATTGTTTTGCTGAATTCATCCACCTATAGTATTTAGATGCCAATGGAATACCCATCTCTGATAGGACTAAACAAAAAAGGAGGATACAAAGGAAGGACCTTTTTGTATTTGTACATACAGAATAGTTAGGATAGATATACAGCTACTTTCGCTTAACTCAATGAGAAGATTTATACTAATAGAGTTTGGACAGGATATCTTGTTTGCTTCTTTATGGATAGCCACTAAGAAGATAATAATGTACAAAGTATTGATTTAAAAAATAAATAAATAAATTATAAAAAAAGTTATTGAGTCTCAGCAAATTGTTAAATTATAACAAACACCAGTAATTTATTTATTGAATAAACCATTTTTTCTCTTATTTTCAGAGGGTTAATGGTTTTTTTTTATTAAGAAAAAATTAAAATTCAATGATCATGGTTCTAGGGCACTCTAGATTTTGCTATGCGAGCATATGATGTAATTTGGGGATTGAGGGCAGTACCAAAAAGGAATAACTTGCAGGTAACCAAATGGTTTGATAAGAGCTATTAGCAATGATGATAAGATCAGAAAACATAAAAGCTGGCCAGATAGCTTGGCAGACTAATGCGCCAGCTTGGGCAGAGCGCCACAGCTGGGGTTCAGTCCCTGGTGTGCAGTGCCTCCCCCACCCCCCCGGGGTGCACTGAGACAGCGACTGAGACTCTGCGGCGCGTGCTAGTAACCCCAGCACTTGGGAGGCTGAAAACAGGAGAATCTCTCATCATGAGACTGATCTGTGTCGTGAGATCCTATGGACCCTGTCTTGAATACATCATTAAAAAAAACAATAAAAAAAGAAAATATAATGTCCAGGTAAATAGAATAAAGTCAACTCACAATGAGGAAACTTGCTCCAAGAATCAATGCTTTACTTTTAACATCCAGGTTAATTGGAAACTGGATTCTAAATTTATCAGCGTCAGTTAGTAATCCTCTCACAGAACTGGTGCAAGGCTTTGAAATTTTCCCAATAACAATTTCTTCCTCCAGAGATAATAACTAAAAGGAAAAATATATCTATAATCTCAGCTGACAATATCTGAAATAAAAAGAAAAGGTAGTCTTATAACAATCCTAGTAACCAGCATAAATTATATTTAAAAATTGCACCTTGTACTTATAAAAATAACTTTCATAAATTATATTCATGGAAATTATATCTATTATTAGCTAGTTATGCAAAGTGGACATGTGATGGCCTGGAAAGTTCTATGGACAATTTTTATCTAATTTTGATATAAGAAACATTTTAATTATAACATGAAAACGCAAGCTTTTCAGCTCTTTTCCCCAGTTAATCCTACTGAATTGCCTGCATCTGTCCATCATTTTCTTATCCCTGTCTTTCCTTTTGTGGATTCCTTAGAGCATATTTTCTTTTTTGTTTGTTTGTTTTTCAGTTTCAGTTTTCCATTAAAAATCACGTTTGCATGAACATCACTTCTGATACCAAATAATATTAATTATTTCAGCATTAGAGATCCTCCAGTAACTATAACCCAGCAAAGCTGGGGAAATCCAACTATTTGTCTTGTAAGGAGTGGCGCAAGGGCAGAGGTACGGCAGGATGGGACAGAGCAAGAAAGAGGCAATGAACAGACAAAGAAAACTGAGGGTGGTTTATCAGCAAGGGGCATCATTTAAGCTGATGTTTGGAGGATCAGAAGAAATGAGTGACGAGAGAACTCAGGGGTTGGAATCCCAAAGAGAGAAGGTGGTTTGTGACCGAGAAGGCCTAACTGGAGTGAGGTGGGAGGGGTGCTCAGTGGCAGAAAGTGCAGGCGACAGGTGTGCAGGCCCAGCTCCTCTGCCCTGTGCCACAGTCTCGTAAGCACTGAATGGATCGTGCTTTATTCAAAATTCCAGCTAAAGGAAAAAAGAAAAAAAAAAAAAAACTGGAATAAGACTGATGTTACTTTTTCCAGTACTGGAGAAGCATGACCCAATTAAAGCAGTCTACAGCTGATGTTTCAGAATTCTGTCAGTAGTTTAAATAATTAACGTTGATGTGCTATGAGTGAGGACTGTCCACTTGACCCGTCACTTGAGGGCAGCATGCAGAGGCTTGTGTTCGAGTCGTGCTCCAAACTCACTTTGTGTTCATAAGAAGAAAATTTTAAAATTTAAAAGATTCAATATTTCAGCTTTTCATGAAGTATCTACAAAGATTGAAAATATCTTGTCTTCTACTTATTACTATGTGTGATTTGTATCTTAAATTTTCTGTATTTAAAGCTGTGCGAATTAGGACCATCTTTATTAACTGAAAGTTAATGGTAAAATGAATAACTCAATGGTAAGATTGCACAATTGCTTTATTTTCTAGATGTAGTTTATTGTACCAGATTTATATTTTACCTTACAGTGGTAATTCTCTAAAAGAATGTTTAAGTTACTTCAATTCTAATACTTCTCTCCCACCCACAAGGATATAACAGAACATTGTACCAACCTTGTATATAAGTTTTGACTGATTGAACATTGTGCTTTATTTTACTAAATCTTTTTGGTGGAACATAGTTCTATTCTTTGGAAAAGTAACTGTGTTTTCTTCTTTTTTTCCCCATGTTTTCTTCTTAATTAACAAGAATTCAGGTTCTTTTTTAAAAAATCTAAAATTCTCATTTTATGGTTATCTGTTATTTGTTTATCGCTTATCTGTTTATTGAATTTATTCAATACATGAATCATTACATTTTTAAAAATTACATTTTAATAGAATTTACTTTAATTATAGGGTATCAGGAATTGAACTCAGGACCTTGGGCTTGCGAAGCAGGCGCTCTGATGCTGAGCTATCTCCCCAGCCTGCCCCTTATATTTCATACTTATGATGAATGCTTTATTTGGATCACTGCAGTCCTGACCCTGTAGCTAGCTACTTTATCTCTCTTCTCTTTTTAGCGAAAAGTATTAACAGAATTTTCCATTCATGCACAAAATGGCTTTCTTGTTTCTTTTTTGGAACTTACTAAGGGTGCCAGAATTAACACTGTTTTGCTTCAAAGTTAGAAGGAATAGAAAGTGTTTGGTGTACCTGAGAGAACATTTTGAGGACATTAGAATAAAGGGGCCTTTGTTACTTCATAGTGCAAGAGGTATAACAATGCACACAATATTTTGTAACTTGATATCAATAAAAATGAATCAAGGTGGATTTGGCTATTAAAGTTTTGTGCATAAGAAATTCTGTTACTTTGGTAACTAAGTTGAAATAGAGTAGAATACTTTGTACTCATGTCACCATTTTTTAAAAAAAACTATTATAACTTTTTGTTTGAGTATGTATATTTTACTTAATCAGAATGTGCTGGTTCCAGTCAGAATCAATATCACTAATATGAGTTGACATATTTGTAGGGAATGAAAGAAAATCAGATTTTAGTTTCTTGTGCTCAAATTCACCACTACAATTTTTTTTAATGTCCTTGTTGAACATCTGGCATTCACTGCCCTTTGCATATCTAGCATTCAGTTAAATAAATGTATTTTTGAATCTGAAGCTTTAAATAAATAAAGCAAGTTGTTTGATTTTACTAACTATATTTAATATGTCTAGCAACATTGAAAATTATTTTCTGCATGTTGACCAAAGTTTGGGAAGTAAGTCAGCAAACATAAAAACGTTTAAGAATTTAGTCATATAAATTTCAGAACTTTCTAAAATTTAAAACCTGTATTAATATTGGTGTGTTATGTACATACCAGATTATGTCACTGCCCATTGCAGTAAAGTTTAATCTTCTCTTAAAGTACTATTTAAAATGTTAAAAATCAAATTTGCTGTTTGACAATAAATATATTTAAAAGATAACTTTTTAATAGTGCTTTATAAGGGACATGAACTACTAGGGCTTAATTAAACTCAGGCATTTAAATTAGTAAATCAACTTGGGAAAAGAGACAAATTGTTATAGTAACACGTTTTTTTCTTTCAATTATGTGCATAAATTATATATACTAGAAAATAATAAGATCATTTCCTATGTTAAACATTATAATCTTAAAATATTGTGAATTACTCACACTAAAATTTAGATCCCAGAGACAGCTGGAAACCAAACATGGCCCTCTGATTTTCATGATATCTTTCTTACTCTTGTTTTTTATTTTAAACTTTGGAAGAACTGGGTTAAAATATTGACAAACATATCCAATTTTTTCGCCAAGTGGAGCTTCAACTATTAGCTAAAAAAGATTGAAAATCACATTGATCCAACGTACATGTTAGATTTGTAAGTAACAGGACATTTAATTATAAGCTGCCTTTTAATTCCACTATACTTGAACAGAACTTTCTATGATTCAGGTGAGCTTCACATCTGAGAATGACCACAGACATGAAAAGTGAAAAGATCTGGGACTCAGTGTAAGATCCTTGAAGTTTAAGACCTGACCTTGCTGCTTCCTAGCCTGTTGAAATGTGGACAAGTGACAGTGCTGTGAAATTTTGGTCACATTTGCAAAAGGAGGATAGAAATGATGTCCTTCATTAGACATGCGTAAGGGTGAGCTTACAAACTGTCGCTCCCATGAGATATGCCCTAAACTCACAATTAGTAAAACTGTTTATTCAGTACGTCTGTGTGTTCGCATAACTCTTTGACAACAAAAGTGTGGATTCACTGGAGTGTTTTCCTTATTTAAAGTCCAGTTCATAAGAGTCAACAGAGACTGGCTAAGTACAGCAGGCTGTCCTGCAGCCACTTCAAGGGGCTCTACGCAGACATTCCTCAAGTTTTATTGTGTGTGAAGATTGCAGAATATGCTACTGTGTTTAAACACACACACACACACACACACACACACACACACACACACACAGTATAGACATACATCTATTACGCAAATATTTATAGAATAACTGTGGAAGAATACACATGAAACTAAGTATTAACTGTCGCAGAAGAGGGGTGTAAGAGGCCTAGGAAACAAGCATTTGAGAGACACGTTTTCTCTTAATTATATTTCTTTCCCCCCCACTTTCTTCACTGCTGCCCTCCCTGTTTTTCTTCCCATCTCCTTTTTTAAACTTTAAAAAAAAATTTAAAAAAAAGTTGATCTACTCATTCAAAAAATTAATGAAGAGGGCCAGCGAAATAGCTCAGCGGACTGAGCACCTGATGGGGCTCGACCTGCGGCACCATGTGCCGCGCTGGCCCCGCCCCCAGGCACGCTGAGCAGGCCACGGACTAGGAATGGTGGCTCCGTAATCCCAGCTCCCAGAAGGCTGAAAACAGGAGGATCACTCAAAGTCCGAGCTACTTACTGAGATCCTGTCCCAAATACATAAAAAAAAAAAAAAAAAAAAAAAAAAAAAAAAAAAAAAAAAAAAAAAAAAAAAAAAAAAAAAAAAAAAAAAAAATAAGTGATGGCTGCTAAATCATGAAGATAAACAATCATGGTACAGTTCATGAATCTCCCAAAAATTCCCGTAAAAAGGACACAGAAATCAGGATTGCACAACAAAGCAAAATGAGTTCCAAATTTTTATAAAAAAAAAACATTACACAGGAGAAACACAGCACCAACCCTCCAAATACACACACATGTACTGAAACAGGTCAAAACAAAACAGAAGAAAACCACAAGATATTCCCCAAATCCAGGAAATCTAGACACCACAAGTATTCATTGCCAAAATGAAAACCATCTCAGTATAAAAGCTCACAGAATTACCCGGAAAAATGCAACTGAAATGGGATGGAATGAAACAGCACCTCCTTTGTGGGCCTGCTGTGGCAAGTTTGAGTTGTGCGGAAGCCGTCCAGGCACAAGAATTCATTAAGCACTCCATCCAAGAATCCCTTGTCCTGCCCGGAAATTGCTGGGATTAGAATAAAGGCTGATCAAGACACGAAGGTCTAAGGTCAAAGAAATAAGGTTAAATGCTTCCAAAACTTACAGTAAACATAGAAGAGGAATCTCTAGAAATCCACCCTTGTATGGGGATGTAGTAAAAACACACAAAAAAACGAAGCAAGAAGAGATCCACCAATGAGCATACAAGAGCAACACAAACATAAATCAGTGTTGACATCAACATCCGGTGATGTTATAATAAAAAGAGAATACTGTCCAGGCTATGTTCCTGCGGATGATAAAGTTACACTTGAAACTGCTCTCAAAAACTAAAACTTTACGTATCATTCATTTTGAAAAAAACTTTTAAAAATGATAGAGACATGAGTAAGCGGTATAAATAAGTATTACGAAAATTCAGAAATGTGACAGGGCTGGGGAGATAGGTCAGGAGCCTAAGCGTCTGCCTGATGAGCACAAGGATTGGGGATTGATCCCCTTAACCACATGTCATACCAACCCTAGAATCCCTGGGTACACTATTCCAGCCACCCCTCTGGGCGTGGTGGTGCACACCTGTAATCCCAAGCACTGGAGAGGCTAAGGCAGGAGGATCACTACAAGTCTGAGCTACACAGTGAGACCCTGAACCAAAAAAACAAAGATTAAAAAATGAAATCAGTAATGTAGTGACAAATGAACAAGGACAGCAAATGAAGAGAACCTAAAAATGAAAAAAAAAAAGTCAGAGCTCAGAAAATATTAGAAAAAAAAAAAGAAGAAAAATTAGTTCAGAAATAAAAATGTAGGAGGAATACAGGGTAGACACCACCGAGCATAACACGATGATATTGGCGATGAGATGAAAAAGCCAAAAATATGTAAGAATCTCAAGAGAAGGAAAACACAATAAAATTGGATAAATACCCAAATGTATAAACCACTAAAACTTCTCTAAATAAAAGAAAAACCACTCCTCTACCAATTGGAAGGGCATCAGTGAAGAAAACCAGCCTACAGTACCTAGCGCTGAGAAAGGATTTAGAAACTATGAGAATGTTTTAAAAAAAAGGGTGGAGGAGATCTTCAGAATGCAATGCAAACAAATAAATCACATATAAGGGGGCCTATTTTGTCACTTCTCTTGTACCTGAGTCACTTTCCTGTTTCATGGCTTGTGTATGTGAGGACTGGCTCTAGTCAGTGCTGGCTGCAACAGGGTGGTGCAAATTTGAATGGAAAAACCTGCTGCCACTGATTGAGAAACCAGAGGATTGAGGAAACCAAAGACAGTGCAGAACGCAGGAGATAATCCCAGGATGAGAAGAAGTAAAGGTGGGCAGCTCCAATGTGCATGCCTGCCCTTTCCCAAGCTTCTGCTCAATTCCTGAACTATGCTAAGGAACCCAGTTCAGGTCACAGATACTGCTCAGAGATTTCAGTTGTGTCACTGCTGGAGAAAAAGAATTTCATATGTGGGTTTAGCTAATGTACTGTCCAGAGAAGCAAATCAAAAGAAGCCAGTATGCTTTGGAAAGAAACAAAATGCTTAGTTTTAACAATGCATCATTTTTAATATCTAGGATAATACAAAATTATGTCATATGAAGGATAAAATGGAACAATTCTTAAGAGAAAATAAAATCAGTAATAACCTTAATGGTAGAATTGGTAGCAATTTAAAGCAACTGGCAAAGGTCTGATAAGTGAATTAAGTGTCAAATATGTTTCCTTAGAAAACAAGAAATAGGAATTAAAATGCGGAATCAAATCTAAAATAAATCTAGGAGTAAAAAATATATCTGGAATAAAAATATTTAATGGATGGGTGCAAAAGACATTAATATCTATTACACAACAGAATTTTAAAAGATTTTAAGATAACTGGTAAAAAATTATCAGAAAATATCAAATCATTTAACATCTGTAGCTAAAAGCGCAGAAAGAGGGAAGAGAATGAGCATAATAATAACTTAAAGAAACTATGGCTCAAAATTTCAAACTTTGATAAAAATTCCTATACTCTCATTTCTAGAAAGTCACCTAAATGAACAAAATGAATCTAAAGGAAATTACATCTAACCACATCATGGTCAAGCTACTGACAATCAAATCATGCTAAGAAATCAGAGCTCAGTGGCCCAGGGAGATAGCTCAGTGGAACAGGTGCTCACCTGGCAAGCACAAGGTCCTGAGTTTGATCCATGATACCACCAAAAAAAAAAAAAAAAAAAAAAGAAAGAAATCAAGACTTCCTGCCTGACCATCAATAACCAAGGGAAAAATGATTTTATCTTTCATTAGTAATTTAGTGATCTATCGTGTTAAAAATTTTCTGTCTTCAACCAAAATTATTCTAACAGTAGCACCAGCAGACTCCTTAAGTATATTATGAGAAGCTATGAACCAAGACCACCAAGCTAAACCATTTCTAATATTTGAACTGAAGAAAGTACATTATAATATTTTTAGTTAAAGCAGCTGACTTTGGGGATTGCAGAAAATCAAGTAGGAGACAGGAAACGTGATTGATCTAATAGTAATCTTGACCTGAACTATCATAAAATAGTTCATAGAACAACAGAAGCACATTTACAGAGCTATACAGTTCTTCAGATCCATATGAATACTCCACAAAGTAAACCCCATGCTCGCTCAATAATTAATTTGAAGTAAATTGAACTTGGTGCTGCTATAAACGTAGATATGTATGTATAGCTCTACAATGATGTCTTTAACTTTTCCCAGAAAAACTTTGAAGAGGCATAGGTATTTGGAGGAATCTTCATACTTATTTCTGTAAGGGTTGCATTAGGGCACATTTCCACCAAATATGTGTGTGTGTGTGTGTGTGTGTGTGTGTGTGTGTGTGTGTGTGTGTATACATATATATATATCCATCAGTTAATGGGTCCATTAACTGATGGATGGATAAAAATTTGCGACATGTATTCACAATAGAGTAGTCCTCTGCTGTAAACAAGGATAAACTTGAGTCATTTGCAGAAGAATGGATGCAGTGTGACGTTAAGTAAAATAAATCAAACACAGAAGCTTAAATTTCGTGTGATTTCTCTTATGTGGGAACCAACAAATAGCAAAGTGAAAGACAGACATCATGAAATGGAGTAATAGACTTTTTGCAAAAGTGAAGAAGTCCGAGCAATGGATGGAGTGGTGAGAAAGCAGAGGAGTGGGAAAAAGAATTGAGAATCGAGCCTTATGTGCACTCGCCAGTTCTTGAGAGGAAAGTAATCGGCATGCACTGCAAGTGTACACTAATAAAATGTAAAAAGAAAAATCTTTTAAAACTGATGAAGCTTAAAAATATTGAAGTAATATAATGAATGTTCACTGGAATGCAATTAAATGAGCAGTAAATAATAATTATATATAATATATATATATTATATATATTATATATATGTATAATATATATATATATTTCTCGAAAGTAAGCAATAGGCTTTATAAGAAATATTTTCCAAACCCAGACAGATACTTAATGATAAAGACTGATTTCTTTCCTCTACTGTCAGAACAAAAGTCAAGGCTCTCAGGGCCAGAGGTGTAGTTCAATGGACTAAGTGCTTGCTTAGGCAAGCGCAGGGGCCAGGGTTCGATCCCTGGCTCTACATGCCATGCCAGCCCCACCCCTGGGTGTGCAGAGCAGGTGATGGAGTCCAGGGGTGGTGGTGTATGTCTGTAATCACAGCACTAGGTAGGCAGAAATCAGGAGGATAACTTGAGTCTGCGCTGTGCAGTGAGACCCTGCACAAAAAAAGAAAACAACAACAACAAAAAAAAACTAAAAACGTTAAGGCCCTCTTCTCCTACTTTTATTAATCATTGTATTAGAATTCCTGACTAGCAAAAAAGATCAATGAAGAAATATGTACATTCATGTATTTGCTTATACAAATATAAAGCACACAAACAAAAGTAGTAGTAAACTCTACACTTGTATATTATGAGTTAAAACCACATTTAAAATCTACAAAAAGGTACTTGAATTTATAAGTGATTTTGGAAAGCTCAAATGATAAATAACATATAAATCAATTTATATATGTAAAAAGTTGAAAATTTAAATTATGATACTAGTGATAGTATAATATATTATAAATACAAATATTAAATACTTAAATATACTTAACATACTTAAATATGACCAACATAGAATATTTTGAAAACCTAGATGCTAAATAGGACAAACCATTACCAGGAATTATTAAAGAAGACCTAAATACCAGGAGATGTACACTATAATCACCAGGCAAAAGATTCCTTTTCTATTGCACTTTCTTGGCACCTGTTTTGAAAATGAAAATGTGTTTATCTAATTCTGGAATCTCACTCTTCCATTGTGTGATAGATAGATAGATGATAGATAGATAGATAGATAGATAGATAGATAGATAGATAGATACATAGATAGATAGATAGATAGATAGATAGATAGATAGATAGATAGATAGATAGATAGATGATAGATAGGCAGACAGACCTACAGACAGACAGACAGGCATTATATGTATGTATATGAACATATACAGCTATACGTAACTACTGATAGATTAAAGATACAGTAAAAAATGTAAATCACTTGTTAATGAGCCCTGCTGTTTCTCTCTGGGCTCTTCCTGCTTGTTCTCTTTGCGCTTTCCTGGTGGCCCCTCATGGCATGTGGTAGTTTTATCTCGAGGAGCTATATCATAGTCTTTATTTCTCTGAACTTCTCTTGTGCCTCTGTCTTATGGTTACGCTTATCCGACCATCCCATGAAAGAATACAAAGCATTCCAGCAGGACAGAAATACTAAATTTAAAAGAAGACACTCAAAACTGGCCCTATCTGGGTCACAAGTGAACTCAGGTCAAAAGGAAGCCGTGAATGAATTCTTAGATAGTTTGGAATTAAAAAGTAAAGCACAGTCTAAAGTCTAAAGATTTTATAGTCACTGCCTGTCAAACAAAGAAACAAACCCATAGTGTTGTTAGCAATTTGACTTTGTAGATCCCTCAGCCAACAACTTAATTCTTTCTCATAGTTTTTACTCTAGGGATTTCTTTGCTGCTAAATCCAGTGTTTAAACTCTGTAATCCTGCTCGGTGTTGAGGCTTTTTGAATGGACTCAAATGCATCTTAAATCACATGATACAAACACTGTTACTGACCTTTTGTAGGCAGCAGCAACTGCATCTCAGAGCTTTGTGTAGAGTAATAATATCTTGACCTACATTGTCATAAATTTTCATGGTGAAAGGCCTTGAAATTCCACAAAAGTATTGGAGAAGCCTATTAGTTCTCTCTTCTGCAAAATAAATTCTCTGTCCTTCATTATTCATTACCTCATAGGTTTTACTAGTGTTCAAATGATCAAGCACTATAGAATGAGACCATATGATAATTTATGAGTAATATTATACTGATATAAGAACTGTGTACATTACATATCAAATTACTTTCAAATATGGAACTTAGAAAGAATAACAAAGTATTTGGCTTTCAGTAGTTTATTGGTATCTTAGTTTCCGCATATGGAAAAATAAAAAGGACAGACTGGTTACTTTAATGGTTCCTTTTGCTGCTAAAATTCTTTACATGGCTCTTATGTATAATTTTAAACTCACAGAAATTATCCCATTACCATTATATTTTGAATTATACTAAATTTTGCTCCCCTTCATCTTTTTCTTCCTATAGGATATCAAACAGACCTTATCAAGATTCAATCTGAGTAGCATAAATTAATAAAAACATTCTGCTGGTGCTAAGCTGAAGGACAGGGGAAGAAATCTAATACATTATTTAGTTAAATAACACAATTCACCCTTTTGCAAGAAAAGGAAAATACTAGCTTTGTCCTAATGATTTTACTTTTCTAATTTTACAAACAAAACACTTCATAAATTAAAAAAAATTTAGGCACCCAAATATTCACTACTGGGCCAGTGAGATAGCTCAGCAGTCTAAAGTGCTTGCTTAGGCAAGCGTAGGCAAGCTCAGGAACCACAGGTCGATATCTGGCACCACATGCCAGCCCAGCCCCACCCACAGGGCTGGCTGAGCCAGCAGCACACACACACACACACGCACACACACACACACACACACATATTCATTGTTGTTGTATTGTCCTATATAGAACATGAACAATTAAAACACTGACCAAATAAGTATCAAAAAATAAGCCACACTATTCCAATACTCCCTCTTTAGGATTACTGTGTAGTTATTTAAAATTTTATAATTTTATGATTAAAAAAGAACAAGTGAATAAAAAAGAGGGCTGGGGAGATGGCTCAGTAGTATAAGTGCTTCCCTGGCAAGTGCAAGGGCCTTAGTTCAGTTCCCAGTTCTGCCAAAAAAAAAAAAGAAAAAGAACAAGTGAATAACTATAAAACATTTTATGGGCACTGACTTAAAGTGACATTATAATTTTATAAGCTCTCGCTGAAGTAACAATTATTTTTGTGGTAATGAGAATCCAAGCCTGGGTACCCTACATGCTAGGCAGGTACTGTGTCACTGAGCTACATCATTGGCCTCAAGATATTATGTTAATAGCAACCATTGTTAATTAGCTATCCCTGTTTCGAAAATCTGTAGCATGTATTTTTCTATTTCTTTTTGCTTCTGTTTTCACTCTAAAATAAAATAAAATAAAATAAAAAAGATATTATGTTAAAAGCTTTAGAAGAAGTGTGTCAGTTGTGCATGGTATTCTTTCATTTTTCATAATTATTCAAATGTTTTTATGCATTTATGTTTATTGTATATATTATGATAATACATACTTAATATTGTTAATACTAAACTTTAAAACTAGCATATAGTTTCCTTATTTTATAGACCTATGAACGTACTGGTATTTCCATGTGGAAACATATTGGAAAGGCATACATTTTAATTTTATATTGAGAGCTAAATAATTATTCAAAGTTTATAACTGTTTTTCCTATTTCCCTTTCAAAATTAATTTCTTTTTGTAAGTGGCAATTATGAACATGTGAGAGAAATTTTAAAAATGCAAAATGGAATGTAAGATTAAAGTTAATTTTTCCTTGCAGCACTATTCCATTTTCTCTGTCCTCTCTAATTTCATAATAATCCTTACAGAGATAATGCAAGCTTAAGTATCATCTATGTTTATATATACAAAATGTGCATATATTATTATATGCTATGTTTGGTAATATTTTTATATTGAACAATATACTTTGGAGATACCAATGACAGGTCTATAGAATTGTATTATTCTTTTAGGTAGCTTCAGTTTTAAGGTACATGAAAATGTCACTTAGTGTAGCAGTTTTCAAGTTTACTTTGCAGCAGAATCACCTGTAGATTGAAAATGGGCCGATTTATTGAAAACCACCCTCTTGACTTTCTGACTGGATAGCTCTATGGCACAGCCCAAGGACCGCAGCTCAGCCATGACTCCAGATGCTGTGAGTACCTCTGCTCCAGGGGTCACTTTGTATATCAGCAGTTTGGAGAGCTAGTCACCCATACGTGACTACTTAGAATTCTCCAAATATTCTTGTGACATCAAATTATGAGCAACTTCCACTGTTCTTCTTTTGCATTTCCACAGCTAGTTTTGACCCCTCTCCTCACTCTTGTGACTCAGTTATGTGCTTTATGTAAGTGTATTCATCCTTCACGAATCAGAAAAACCAATCAGGGCAGGCCAGATCTAAATCTTCTTTGAACCTCAAAACGATTAGTGCATGCTTTGTTTATCGTTGGTGTTACAGGAGTTTCTGGAAGAAATCATCTTTCAGAACAATAAAGCATTTTCATGTGACTCAGTAAGAAAAAAAATCCAAAGAGATTATTTTCCTGTGTTTGGGATTGAACTCAGGGCCTTGAGCTTGCCAAGCAAGTGCTTATTCTGCTATCTCCCTGGCCTCAAAAGAGATATTTTTAATAGCAAACTTAGGGCTGGGGATAAAGTTCAGAGGTATAAGCACCTGCCTTGTAAGTGGAAGGTTCCTAGTTAGATCTCCAGTACTGAGAAAGAAACAGAGAGAGAGAGAGAGAGAGAGAGAGAGAGAGAGAGAGAGAGAGAGATGGAGGGAGGAGGGAGGGAGGGAGGGAACAAGGAAGAATATAACATTGGACAGTTTTTTTAAATGCCCATTTCCATCTAGAAATTTTATTTCCACAGACTGCAACGTCATCTACTTCTGTAGGATAACATCACGATAACTGGGTCCTAAGGGTCAGTTTAACTTCTTAGACCTGGAAACCTCATTCCACTTCTACTAGCAGGATTCTTGCAATCATTGCTTTGTGAAAATGCCTGTATTCGAAGCACTCAGGATGGGTGTACCATTTTGACTCTCAGACCTATATTTAATAAACCTCGAAGTGTGTATCAGTATCTAGAGGAACAACCCTGGAGCCAATATTCTTTTCCTTTTCCATGAAAAGACCGCTACTTCATCTTGTCAGTTCCTGAGGATATTCCGCACACTTCTCTCGTGTTTTCGTGTTGCTTGCTGTGCTCAAACAGGAGCAGCACTTTAACTCGTGGCGTTGACCTAACTAAAACAAAACACAGCACGTCTTGAAATAAGCATGCAGCAGTGTATTTGGGTACGTACCTTCCAAATCAAATCGTTGACACACAGTTAATTGATTTACCTATTAGAGTAGAAAATGAAAGATCAGTGGTATGAAGTAATCAAATTAAATTTAAAGCACACTAGCACAAATAAATTCATGCTTCTAAAATTTTTAAAGTGATTAATTATCAGTATCTAATTTTTCTGTCATATACCTTCTATGCTACATTAGTGTCTTGCTATTTTGTGATTCGACTTTCACAGACTCACTGCTTCGTGGGTTTTCAAAAAATATTACTCTAAATTATTTATCACGGATTTTTCACTATATAATGGAATTTTGCAGTACCGTACAGTATATGTATGCTGTTAAAATTATGTAGGTTTATGTGTTTAAAAAATGACTAAGAACTGGGAAGTGTTTATAAAGCCTTTGAATATATATAAATAGTAAATAAGTGTAACATCATTCCTTTGCTGATTTTTACTTGTTGGGGGGTGTCTGGAACAAAACCTTCATGATAAGTGAGGGAATGCTGTAGAGGGAAAATTAATTATTAACATCTATTTCAATATTCAAACATAGGGCCGGCCAAATAATTTAGCAGATTAAAACACCTGCAAGCAGGTGCAGGGGCCGAGAGTTCGATCCTGGGGCCTGCAGAGCAGGCCCTGCCTCTGGGGCAGGCTGAGAAGACAATTGAGACTGGGCGTGGTGGCGCGCCTATAATCCCAACTCTTGGAAGGCTGTAAACAGGTGGATCACTACCAGTCTGATCTAGTAGTGAGGCCCTGAGCACCCTGTAGACCCTTCCTTAAAATACAAAAAAAAAGTCAAATAGAAAATTGTTATTTTGTAGAATGTTGTATCTTATTCCTATTGTTAATGTACTTAATATTTTCTTTAACAGGAAGTTATTGAACAATATTTTGACAAATGTTATTTAACTTCTCAGAGAATTTTCTGTATGCAATTTGAAATAAAAATTACTATAGTGTTTATCAAATTCTAAAAGAATTTCTCACTTACATTTATATTCATTTGTGAGATGTTTATAGCTAAGCATTGAAAAT
>PVKA01012136.1:0-58700 GCA_004027165.1 Ctenomys sociabilis | reverse complement strand
CTGTGTTCCGCGTGTGTGCGTGCTGGTTCCCTACCCTGTTCTGTGTTCCGCGTGTGTGCGTGCTGGTTCCCTACCCTGTCCTGTGTTCCGCGTGTGTGCGCGCTGGTTCCCTAACCTGTCCTGTGTTCCGCGTGTCTGTGGTTGCTTCTCAACAGAGGTTCCTCTTAAATAATACATTACTTTTAAAGTTTAAAATGCCAATGCTTGCAAGTACACTTGCTTTTAACATAGTGGAGCGAATACAGGAAGAAGCATTGTTGTGGTGCATTATTCAGGATTTAGGTATTTATTTAGGTAAAAAAAATGCTCTGAACACTCTGGGGAAACAGGATTCAGTGATAGAAGAATATTTTGGGGATTTTTTTTTTTTTTTTTTTTTTGCATTTTCCAAGGATATACATTCGTACTGATTTTTGCTTCCAAATATATTTAAGGCTGTTTGGTAAAATATATACCAGGTATGAGGCTCAATTTACAGGGTTTTGTTCTTACAGGGAATTCTTAACTACTCAGCTTTAAAAAAGTAAAACTTTGAAGCTCGACATGCTGTAATACCCACTGTACCCCAGTGAACCCCATGCTTGATGGAATGTCGACGATGAGGGGGAGACTCAGCCCACAGGCGCCCAGCGCGGCGCCTCGCCAGTGCGCACGCGCAGTCGCGCTGTCCGGCTGCAAGGGGCTGGGCGCGTCTTAAAGTGCGAATCACGGAGAGAAAACAAAGTGCTACAGGGTGGTCGGAAGCTTTCTGCCTATGGCTAAACACAAGGTGCTCCTCAAAGCAGCAAGAAGGAAGACCTGGTATTTGGGTGGAGACGGGCTGAGGAGCTCCTGGGCTGCTTTGCAGGCCGGGGCCAGGGTGGGCTGCATGGAACAGACCGGGCCACACAGCGCGCGCTCAGGCGGCCAGAACAGAGCCCCAGCCCTCTGTTGCAACCAGTGTCAGGAGACTTGTCACCTCAGATTCCATGGCTGGAAATCACCACGTGCCACCTTTTTCCCTTCCCGTCCAACACAGGCAAGAAATGAATTCTTGACTTCAGCAATGCTGCATAGGACAAGATAATTCTGGAAAAATACAAGTATAAACTACATTTCTTCTTTACCATTTAAACTGAGATATACTTACCACTCACATTCATATTCTTATTCTTATACTTTCGACATCACAACTGTCATTTTATGCAAGCAAACTCTGTTTTAAAGATACCCTGGAAAGTCAACTGATAGAGCAGTTCGAAATGTATGTACGCATATAAAAAGCACATGGAGCTTAAGCGGTGAAAACTTAAAAGAAAATGCTGTGAATGCCTGACGTTACAAAGGAATAAAAACTACAATGGCTGTTTCTGAGAAGGGAACAATTCTTTGTCACATGTGCCCAGTTTTCTGAGGTCCCTTTCACACATTCTTCCTTGGGGAACATTCACCTCATCTCTGAGCTTTGTGGGTGTGTGGAGAGGGTTACCGCTTGGGCTCAGAACCTCCCTTCCGGGGCTTGGAGAACCACGGGGTGAGAGCTTGTGGTGAAGACCCCTTTCCATGAGCTCACACTTGCACGCAGGAGCCAGGAGCTCTCTGTTGGTGACAGTGAGGGCCAGGACAGTCAGGTTCACTGAGAGGGACGCCAGCTAATGGGGATGGGTCTGTCGCGCCTGCCCTCCACTTGGGGTGTCTGACTCTTCTGGGGAGATGCACCCATTTGCATTGTTTTTACCTCTAGATATCACACAATGTATAAAAATAGAAATCACAAAGTATCAGTGGGTTCCACCTCCAGAGGTGGGTCTGGTCCTCTGAGGACAAGGGGGCGAGCTGGCCGTCACCCCGCCTGTCCCTTAGAGTGACCGTGAGTCAGGCCATCAGTTGGAAGAAGTCGTTCTTGCTGGCACACCGAGGAAATTGAAAGCATCCCACTGTGCTTATGGTACAAAGAACACAACAGCAACGGTGGATTCGGTAGAGGAAATGAGACAAAAATTACCAGGTAGGCAGTAAGCTGTACAGTGTTTCATTAAAAAGAACGAGAAGGGTGAGCGTCGCTGCCTCCAGGCCTCAGAGCCGGGTCTGGGCCTCCGGGATGTAGATCTCGATGCTGTCAGCCCGCTCGGTGGCCGAATTCTGGCGGAAGGAGGCTGCTCGCTTGGCGGCCAGGAGCCGTCGCCGTGCTTCCTGACGCTGGCGGTCCGGCAGGTCCAGAGACTTCTCTCTTGTGATGGGAAATTTCCCCTTGGGGGGCTTCTTTGGTATTGGAGGGGGGACCTTTCTTTCTTCCTGGAAAGGATCACAAGTGGGAGGTGAAGAGAGCAGAGCGCTTGTGTCTGGAGCCCAGATGGCCAGGGCTGTGGGTCCTGCCAAGCCGGGCCGGGCTGCTCCTCCTACTCTGTTCAGACTCTTCCCGGGCTCTGACCTTGTATTCTGGGTCCTCTAAGCTCTCTCCAACTCCCCGAGGGGCAGGGGATTGGGCAGGGCAAGGAATCGGGAAGCAGCTACACCACTACCTGGCATGCCCTCCGCCTCCACCACACGTTCTTGGCCCATGCCTTCCAAAGCACCACATCCTACTTGCTGCTGGCATATGCCTTACCGAGCAAGTGCACACTCGCCGGATGTCACTGTCACCAGCTGAACCTGGGCTTGTGAAAACCAGGCTACGTGGACAGGTATCCTAATAACCTAAATACCTCACTGGCCTTACAGTGCTTGGGCATATGTGATGATTTACCTCCTGCTAGATCAAAGGACACAAATAATTATTTCTGACTCTTAGTTCATGTTCTTGCTAAGTCTCACCAATATACGTGGATGTTTTTTTTTTCACAAAGATAAATATTACAACAACTGGATACAGGTGCTTGCAGCTGTGTAGTGGCTGGTTCCCACTCTGTCCTGTAGCACTGTGCCTGCCCTAACCAGGAGCACCGCCTTGCAGCGCCTTCCTTCCCAGGAAGGCGTCAGGATGGGAGGGGCTGGAGCCTTTCCTGGGGAGAGGGCCCAGCCCCGTGGCCTCCTGCCCATGCTTCCCCGACAGGAAGGCAGTACCATGGCGGGCCACCCGGCCAGCCCCGCCCCCGACAGCCCCCAGGCTCTGCATCAGGGCGAGAAGCTGACTCGATGTCTGCGACTGCCTAGTAGTGCTCGTCACCAGGACTGAGGTCAGAAGCAGTGGCTCTCTCCTGCCTTCTCCAGTGTGTGGGTGGAGAGTAGTTTATCCACAGAGACCACTGAGTACTTGAATGTGTAGTTCCTGCTCGTATAATGCGGCTGCACTCCCTGCATTCCCCTCTGCTCTGTGGTCCCCGTGCAGCAGCAACAGCCTGTGAACCTCTGTGGTAACAGCTCAGGCCAGGCAGCCAGCTGTGACCCAGGGGAACAGACCAAACACTGGCATGGGTGGAGCCAAAGCCTCCTCAGAAAGGGCCGGGACAGTCAGAGGTTGTCTCTCTGTACTGCGGCTCTCTCACCTGAGACCCCGTCTCTGCACATGGCTGGCAGAGGTGGGGTGACCTGGAGCACAGAGGGCTGCTGGGTGCACATGGGGTCCCCTCTAGATAACCTTACATTGGAGTCAACACTGAGCACCTCCTGCCTCTCACAACCAAGCCATAAGGCAGGAGGCTTCAGGCTCAGCTTCTGCTGTCCCTGGGGTAAGTAGCAGGAAGGATGTCCTGGCTGTCATCTGTGGTCTCTGGCCTGAAACTCCACTAGTGGCAAATGGCACCTTCCAAGGAGGTGCAGAGGAAGGAAACCTAGATCGGCCGTGTTCGTGTGTTTGCTGTGTGGCACAGGTTTCCCGCTGATTCACAGCAGCTTTCCCTGCCTCTGACTCCCAGGGGCCAGGATTACAGGTGTGCACAGCACAGCCACCTCTCCACCAGCTTTTGCTCTAATGACCCAGCTGTGTGCTGTGGCCTGTGTGAGTACCACCTCCCAAAGACATGCTGGATCGATTTTCCTGTAAGTCTGCTTTCATGTCTGGCATCTGCCTAGAAAGCGCAGGTCATGACTGCTTCTCTGAAGCACTTGGGTGTCTGTGTGCAGGTCCTGCTCAGCCCGGCAGCTCTACCGTGGGTGACTCCACTGTGGAAGAACTGGCTTGGGTTTAATGCCACTGTTCAGCCTATTCTTTCAGCCAGGGCCTGACAGATCCAAGGGAGGCGACACCCTCAGACCTTTTGGTGAGGTTTGTCTCCCACTGCAGACCTACAATTGAAGGTGCAGCAGGGTGGGAGACTGGACCTGCAGTGGACCTGATGCTTTCCTGAGAAGATTGCCTGGGCTAAAATCACTCAGAATAGTTCTCCCCTCTGGAGTGGAGGCCAGAGTCACATATGCTCTTGGGTGTGCTCTGAGCTGTCTGGCTGCAGGACAAGGCTCTGATGCATGGCCAGGCTCGCTCCCTGGTGCACACACAGGCACACGTGCTCGGGGGCATCTGATCCTTAGTGGCCCACTGAGGGCTGGGAGACCCAGGATCCTGCACAGTCAGGAGCGGAGGATTGCTGCGCTTGGGTTAGATGCCAGGGTGGTGCTGACTACAGCTTGCAAGGCCAGGCACATGGCAGCTCACCTTTCTCTCAGGAGACTCCACGATCCTCCAGTCATTGAGCTTCAGCTGGTGCAGCTCGTCAAACTTCATGCTGACGTCCTCGACGGAGAGCTGCAGCATGTCCCAATAGCCGGCCAGGTCCTGGGATGTCGGCCTTGGCATGGCACTGGGGTCCTGCGGAGACAGGGGTTCAGAGTCCTGTGGCAAGGGACTGGGGCCCCTCATGCCCATGAGTGTCTTCCAGGACCAGATCGGGAAGCTTGGCTCTCCTAACACTGATGCAGGTTTTGGGGAGCTTCACTGGGATTGGACGAAGCCCCCAGTGCGTGTCTATGCTGGCAGCTACCACGTTTAGCACTCCCCTTCACAGTGCATGTTGGAAATGCTGGGGAAGGTGGCAAAGATCAAACACTCAGTGGCTCACACCAGCCATGGGAGGGGGGGCACTGGGAGTTTGAATTTTATAAAGGGACCTGGCTGGGACAGGGCTTACGTGGTGGCGGCAGGTGGGCCGAGGGCCAGTTCTGTGCTTGTGCCGATGGGTCTGGGCTCTGCAGTAAGAGCCAGTGACACCTTACAAACCTCACGTCTATCTGTTTTGCTCCTCCGTGGAGGGGCACAGGCCTGGGAGTCTCTGGACAGAGCCATCTCAGAGGCTCCCACCTCGGACCAACGTGGCCCGAGATGCCTCTGCGCCTGCACGGGTCCTGCCCAGGACGGGTGCTTTGCTGGGGGCTCCCTGGCTCAGCGAGGTTGGCTTAGCCTGGTCGTCCCCAGTAGTCAACACAGCTCTGAATTTGCTGAACACATGGGAACTTCGGTTTCCTCCCCTTAGCGCGCACTGAGCATGCCCAGAACTTCTGTTTGGTTGGCTTACACTTAACCTGGTTTAATTCCCACATCAAAGCAACCCCTTTAGGCGCTGTCCCCTTCTCTTGGTGGCAGCCCACGCAGAATGCACTGCCTGTGAGGCTCAGGGGGCAGGAAGGCCTCCTTATCCTCCCCAAATCCAGACCGAGAGCAGGGAGCCTGCTCTTCTCTGAACCACTAGAGGGCAGCCTCTGATCATCATAAGCTCACAGTCCCACCGAAGGCTCTACAGGAGAAGACGGGCCACCACGCCTGGCACTGACAGAGGGGCTACAGAGTGCGGTATGGGGCGTGACTGACCTCATCAGATGCAAAAGTTACAGTTCTTGTTACAGAGGTCTTGCTCTATCTTGGTCTTAACCAACCAGCAGAAAAGTATAAAAACGAGGTTTATGAAGTAAAGCCATATTGATATGCTGAGCTGTAAAAGGCTGTAGGCAACAACTCCTGTGGATAACCCACTACTATTGTGGACTTCTGGACTGTGTGGGAGTGTTTTGCTGAATTCACACACCGATAGTATTTAGATGCAATAGAATGCCCACCTCTGACAGGACTAAACAAAACAAGGGGATACAAAGGGAGGACCATTTTGTATTTGTATAGACAGAATAGTTAGGATAGATATACAGCTACTTTTACTTGATTCTTTGAGAAGAGAGATTTGTAGTAATAGTGATTGGACAGGATATCCTGTCTGCTTCTTGTACTATGGATAACCACTAGGAAGATAACAATGTAAAATGTATTAATTATTGAAAATGTCCTATTAACCAGCTTTGAAACTGTCTCATTGATATTTGTTTCTCAATAAAATAAAATAAGAAAAGAAAGAGAAGATGGGGCCAAAGGCCGTGCTGGAGCAGAGGCAGCCTCTGTAACTGGCAGCATTGCCAACAGACAAAAGTGTCTGTCAGCCTGGACTGAGAGCACATGTGAAGGGTCAAAGCCCTAGGTATGGAACCGACTTTGCAACTGGGAGCAAAGATAACTGGGAGCTCTCGAAGCCAAAGGTACAGGGCAGTCCTGCATAGCACTGGGGGGCACAGGACATAATAGCAAGGCTCAACGGGTGGGTCCAACCAAACCCAGAGCTTCCACACAGCAGAGGGACCACAGAGCAAAGAGCCTGCAGAACAGGAGAGAGCTGTTGCCAGCTGCTTTTAGGGGGTGATGGGCAGCTCTGGTGTGCACAGGGCCTGAGGTGTGCAGCCAGGCGTGCTGACTAGGGCCTCCTGGGGTCTGGGCACTGCAGGCCCTGCCCCCGTCCAACCTCCACCCTTAGCATCCAACCTGCGTTTCTAGGGCTGCTCCTTGACGGGAAGCTTAGTTGTCTGTCTCCACCTCTAGCCACCAGTGATGCTGCCATCTGGGGCTGCAGTGACCAAGAGCCCCCGCTGTCCACAGCAGGATGGACCTAGGCTGGCTCATACCCACGCTGCCCAGTCCCACCTGCCACAGGTTTCGGGGCTTGTTTGTGCCACTGCTGAATGGGGTAGAAAGGAGAGGAGGTGGCCAAGGAGATCAGAGGCGTCCACCACCCTAGAAGGAATCATTTCAGGCCCTACAGCAGCTTCCTCCAGGTGGCCAGAGATAAGCGGTTTCCAGGCCACAGCACCATGAGCTTGTGCTGTGTAGGCTAGGGCTCCTGGCAGCGAGGCTCCTGTCACAGGTGCGTGGAGGCAGGAGCGTGGCCACACTGTGGCACCCATGCACGTACCTGCCGCTGGCCTGCTCTCAGTTTACTCACTGACTCAAACCCTCCTGAAGCCCTGCTTGGTGCTGAGAGCTGAGCTCTGGGCCCTGCACATGCTAGGCAAATGCTCTGCCCAGGCCATAGCTCAGGTCCAGCCAGCTCTCTTCATCCAAGGTGGCAGGTTGGCCGCTCTAGGTCTGCTGAGGGCCTTAGTGGGCAGGGTGGAAAGCACTGGGGGAAGCACATTTCTGACCCCATGAAAGGTACAGTGCTGCTCTGGTGGCCAGTGCTGCAATCTGCAAGCAGAAACAGCTGAATCATCTGTTGCCCGCCACAAGGCTACAGAGGAGAAGTCTTCAGCTCCTGGACAAGTGGAGTGTGAAAAATCAAAGCACGTGCTGCAAAACCGTCTAAGAGGGACACAGACACCATGTGGCTGTGGTGCTCAGAATTACATACTTTCTGCAGTGGGAAAGAAAAGTATACGTGTGTGCATGTGTCGAATACTCACACCTCTCAGTGTCTCCAGATGAGCAGACCTAAGCGGACCAGTGCATGAGCACGCGCGTGCAGGCACCTACGTGGCTTGCTCCCCTGTGTGTCGGGAGAGCAGGCTTAATGCCAGCTGATGTCACACATCTAGTGCATGGTGTACTTGTTTCTATCCAGACAATATAACAGAAAAGTTACACAACTTCTACTATCTTTTCCAGATCTCTTAAGGGGCTTGTATCTGTGTCTCTATTCTGGCCTCCTCAGATCATTTTCTTTGCTGGGGATCTTGCCCCAGCAGTGATTAACTTCCCAGCTTCTCTGAGGTTTTCTGAAGAAACCTAGCAGGAGAAACCTGGCTTACTAACTCCAGGATTTCTGGTCCCTTCCAGCGTGAACATACACTTCGCAGCTCAGCCCCGGCTGCTGGCAGAAGCCAAGGCATGGGCTTTGGCCCTTGGGCCTGAACTACACCCTCTGTCATGAGCTCCCTTGCTGTCTGCCAGGTACAGCACTTTAGCCCAGGAGCAGCCTGAGCACTAGTGGGTCAGCTCTCAGGCAACTGTGAGTCACTCACCATATTCTGCTGGCAAAGCCAATAGAACTGCTGGAACTTCTGGGACATGAGCAGCTGGGCACTCCCCACAGCACTCCGGATCTTCCCGAGAACTGTAGGAGACAGGACAGGTGGGCTGGGTCAGCTGGGGGCAGGCACAGAAGGGTTCCACCTGAGGGAGTGGCCAGCACTGGTCCCACACCTGCCAGAGGTACTGGCAGTACTGGATGTGCTGAGTTCACGGATTCCATGAGAGCAGCAAACTCCACGAAGGCGAAGGCATTAACCCCAGAGTTTAGAGAAAGCACGCTGCTGTTAGCCACTGACTCTGAAAGAATCTTCAGTAAGCTGGGAGGCTGCCCCAGGCACTGATGTGATGCAGAAAGAAGAGACACAGGAATTCCTGGACAGTGTTCACCAAATTATAGGAAGGTAGGCATGGCTACCTCTATGCTTGGATTGGACAACCGAATATAGGGGAAAGGCCACACCTCTGTCCCAGTACTTCTACTTTTCTCACTACCCCCTTTCCTGTCTCTTGCCCCTTCTTCTTTGGTTTTGTGTGAACACAGGTACTAGGGTGACCCCAGTTCACAGTCTCGAGACCCCTTCTTCCCATGGCCCTTTCCCTCTGCCAGGCTTCATGAGGTGTATATGCCTGGCAGGGGACCTGAAGCTGCTCAACACACTTGTCTGGTTTCTGGGGGGTGAGGTACTGACTGCAGGGCAGGCCTGGGCTGGCAGCAGGGGCTCTGAGAGCTGCCGTCCAGTGCGGGGACTGTGCAGCTTCCTTCCTGGAGCAGCCTGTCCACGGGACATTCTGCACAGCTCCCTCAAGCTGCTTTCTGTGCTCATATATACCCTTGCACCAAGCACTGGAAGCATTTCTAAGCTGCCAGTTCCCAGGCCCTGCTGGAGGAAAGGCCTGGCAAGTTCAGGTCACTAGAGTGACAGAGAGGAGGGCTTGCGTTCTACAGAGATCTGATCTGAGGAAGGCCAAGGCGAGAGCCCACACACAGCACTCTGTGGTCTGTGCAGTTCATGGCAAATGCTCAGGAGGAGGTCTTGCCTGGAGAAGTGGAGATGACTGGGGCTCCAGGATCCTGGGGGTCTGCATGTGTCCACCTGGCAGGCCTGGATGGGCTGAGACTACCGCTCTTCTGTGCCTAAGGGATGCTCTTGGTGGTCCATGGCATACACTCGATAATCAGAGAGCAGAGGTCATTCCCAGGGCTGGAACTGAGCTTCAGGGATGGGAGCAAAATCCCCTTAGCTTCCCTCCATGCTGGGTGTTTCTCCAAACATTAACAATTTTAACAGCGACTACTTGGGAGACATCTGCCCTGCAGTAGAGGTGTCAGCAGATCCTGATACCCAAACCAGCACTGCTGAAGTATTCCTTTTCTTTAGTCTGATTTTAGGGGGGGAAAGAATCACAACAGATGATCAGAAAGACATGCACTATGACAAAATACTATGAAGTATTTTGGTGGCCCATAGTACACACTCGATTTTCCAGAAAACAATTACAAAGCAATGTGTTTAGCACATCATTCCTTTGAAAATGCATGTGGGCCTGGAGTCTTAGTTACTTTTTCATTGCTGAAATAAAACACCTGAAACACACAAGTTAAAGGAGGAGAAAATGCTTATTATGTCTTATAGTCTGTAGAGGTTTCAGGCCCTAAGCACTTAGTGCCAAGGCAGGGCAGCATGGCAGACAGGAGAAATGCTCCAGGGCACAGCAGCAAGAGGCAGGAAACAGTGTGTCTTCCTTTCCCTTTTGTTCTATCCAGGCTACAGGCTGATTGGCTGGTGCTACCCACACCCAGGGTGGGGCTTCCCTGTTCAGTAAATCCATCAACCATACCCTGAACTCTGATAAACCAACCTGTGGACTAATCCAGTACCACACATCCATAATCCAGCTACTCCCCAAAGCTCCATCTATGAGCATATAAGACTTTGGGAGACACCTAGTTATAGAGAGTAACACTGATATTGTATATAACATGGTTTTCAGAGTGATTTTATCCTGGCTTAAATGCTTCTTATCTGTCTTTATACTCTTTTTCTTTCTGTAGATCTTCACTCATCCAGGTTTCATTACAGAGAACTTCACACATTCAGACGAACTCAAAGAAACATCGTGATGCCTGTGTCCTCAGTCCTCAGAATGAGCAGGCAGTGCGTGCTTTCTGTGCTTGTGGCCTTTCCTGAGCCCTTAGGTGAGCTGTCCCCAGCACCATCCCAAAGAAACAAGCATCCTAAGAGGAGTCTTCCTGACACTGCCCCACTCTGGATTGGCTCTGGGCTATGGAAAGAGCAAAAGAACAGCACTAATTCTGAATAAAAGTAAACATGTCAGAGCACACTTGGGGCTTTCCTAGTCCATGAAAAAGCAGGAGGCTGCAGGTCTTGTGGCTGCTGAAAATCCATGGGGTGTGTGTGTGCGTGTGTGTGTGTGCGTGTGTGTGTGTGTGTGTGGCTGCTCCCACCCCCTCTGCTCTGATCTGCAGCTGGACCTGAAGCTGCAGAGCAGGGATGGGGAAGACACAGGAAGCTCATGAGATGGTTCAGGTCCAGTGGGCCTTTTCCAAAATGCTTGGAACAGAAGAGATTTGGATTTAGATTTTTTTTTTCAGAGTTGGGCTAGCTGCATAGATTTACATCCAGATGCTCTGTCAAAGACATACGATCCCAGGTAGGATGCTGGTGGGTGACTGAGTAATAGGGGCATCAGAGCTGCTTGCTCTGAGGAGGTGGGGTCAGCAGAAGAGGCAGTCTCCATGGTGCGACCCACATGGTTCATCTGCCTCCTGGCTCCGGCCCCCAGGCCTCATGTCCTGCCACGGAGCCAGCAGGCCATGGCCTGAAGTGGAGCCCAAGTGAGCCTGTGCTCTTAGATGCACATGTCCATCATTTGGCCCTGGCCGTTAAGAAAGGGACTGAGACACTCTTGGGACAGAGCCCACGTCAGAACACAGAATTCATCCATATTTCAGTATGCCTCGTGCACGTAGCACGTGCGTCACTTCACCCAATATTTTCAGTGTCCCTGGGCCTTGTCAGCAGCCTGTCACAGGAACTCAGGGGCAGAATTCTCCGCTTATGGTGGACATCATGTCAGGGTTCAAAATGCTTGAAATTTGAAGCATTTTGGATTTGGGATTTTCAGATAGGGTGCTCAGGGTGTGCAGGATGTGCAGTGAAAGGAGAGTGGGTAAGCTGGGATGTGGAAGGTGCTGCGGGAGAGCAGCAGGGGAGGGCGTGGCCAGGAGGGCTGCTCCCTTCACAGGCAGCTAACCAGGAGGAACCAGGATGGCGCTCCAGGGTCCCCCTGGCTGGCAGGAGAGGCACAGGTTTCCTTTCAAGGCTGAGTCTGTTTCTTTTGTATTCTGTTACCTGTGTCAATGAAAATATTTAGATAGGTTTGTTTTAATCAAGCTGTTCCTGTAGGAATGGAGAAGTTGTAAATAAGTGCACTTGTTTTACTGAGTCTATTTCTTCAAAGTGTAATTAAAAATTCAATGATTTCTATATAATTTCAAACTTTAATCTCTAATCTTTATATTCCTATTAAAGTGGAATTCTACTGAAGTGGTCTTATGAAGCTCTCCAAATCAGAATCTTGAACACGTGAATCTTCAGTCTTCGTGTTGATATAATGCTCTGGAGAGTTACGAAGAGTATAAATTGAGTATTGCTAGACGAGATAATAAATGACAGAGAATAGCCAGTGATGCGACCGTGGATGGCAGGAGAAGTCGCTGTTCACTGAGTGGGAATGATCCCATAGGCTCCCTCTAATGTAAATAGCTTCCTATAATTGCAGGGAATTTGAAGTGAAAATTCAATTTATTTTTTTCCACTATACTTCCCTAATTTTGTCACCATTTAGACACTTTTCCTTTCCAAAACTGAGATAAGGACTAATGCTTGTCAGAATGCAAATTTACAAAGAACCTGATGTGACCCTTGCCTTTGATACACAAAGAAATTTGATTAACTTGCTTGGCTCTTTTAATTTATTTTTCATGCATCTGCTATAATTTCTAGTTCCATGTAAATTTTCTACGCAGTACCAGGAAAGACTCCTGCTGTCCTCACAGGCAGAGCACGGCTGTGGCGTTCACAGGCTGACACGTTCCCGGGCCGTTCACAGATGCCTCACTCCCTTCTGGCCGGGCCCTGGTGTGGAGTGATGCAGCGCCCAGGGCCCCCTCAGCCCAAGGCCACACTGGCTTGGCCCTTCCAGGTGGCCAGGCAGCTACTGAGGTATGCAGGGCTTTTCTGCCCTTGGCACAGGTCTGTGTGCTGGGCGTTCTCATCCTGGGCACACAGGGACTCGCTGTGGCCTGGGTCCTACCAGTTGCCCAGCTTCTCTGCTCAGACGGTTACTGTGGCTTTTCTGTTTTCTTCCCCGGGACTGGGGCCTTTGTGCTGGCTCGAGGCAAGGAACAGCTCCTCTCTGGTCATCCCCTCATTTTGTGCTGAGTGTGGGTTCTGTTCCTTCTCAGGGCCATCCTGGGCCTGTTGTCACCGTCCTGCCCATATGGAGGCCCACTGCCCTGGACACCCTGTCCAGATGACTGTCTCCTCATGCAGGTGGCTTGGGATCTCCTAGCTTGGCATTCCTGTGACTGTCCCACTCATCTGGCCCTAAAGGGAGGGCACAGGTCACTGCAAGGTCCCCAGCACCCAGCCAGGACAACATCCAGCTCAGGGGCCGTCTGGGGAGAGGCAGAGCTGGCAGAGGCTCCCTGCTCCTCTGAATGCCCAGCTGCACAGAGCCAGCTCTACGTGCAGCCTGCTCACCGGGGTCCTCCAGGTGTCACCCGTGCCAGGCCTGAGGTCTGCTCCCTGCAGCTCTGGACGGTGTGGTTGCTGCTTGGTGTGTAGGGCATGCCCACGATGGCTTCACTTTAGGTCGCCTCCCACTGGGTTCTGCACAGTTAACTGAAGAAACCTCAGCCTTCCTGAACACTTCTGCACTTCTGTGCGTGTGTGCGTGTGTGCGTGTGTGTGTGTGTGTGTGTGTGTGTAGGACAGGAAGCCTGTAGGGGGGACTTGGGAGAACCAGCAGTGCCAGCCTTGTGACAGTGTTGTTAACCACAGAAGACAGAAAGAATCCAGATGCCATCCATCCACTGTGCCACAATTATGCAACCACCATGTGGGCATAAATTCCTCTGTGTAGTGGAAATTTTAATATTCAGAGCTTAGAGCTTTGGCCTAAGAGCCATTTAATTTCATTTTTATTTAAAAAGTGCTGAGACTAATGGCTCTATCTGTTGCTAAAATCAGATCCTGAATCAGAGGTCGCCTGACCTTTAAGCACTGGGGGAAACACCTGGACTGATGAATGTAGTGTTGGTTTCCTGCAACTGGGGGACTTGAGCATCTGTCTTGGCGTCTCTGCCCATGGGAAGATGAAGGATCAGGAAACCACATGACATCAGGCCTATCTGTCGCTGTCCTCTGTGCTCAAGGAGGGTGCACTTGCACTGAACTGCAAAGTGTGCACATCGTGGCTGTGGAGCTGGTGTCCAGAGAAGGAGCGGAACACTCCCAGCAGCCCCCCCCCCCCCCCGCAGAGCACCCCCTGCTGGGTGAATGCATGCCTCAGCCCAGCTCCTGACTACAAGGAGCCCTGGGAACTTCCAGGAAGGTGGATGCAGGATGAGGACACCCAGGGCTGCACTGTCCTTTGCAAAACACTGCCATGGAGTGAGCGAGGCAGCCACACAGGCTCAAGAGTCAGCGTCTCTTGGGCGTGGGAGACACCGTCCTCTCAGAGGAGCCAGATGAGGGCGCCGTTCTCCTGCCCACACCTCCTCCTTCAGCCTCCTTTCTGGTTGTCCACACACAGTCCTCCAAGGTGCCCACTATAGGGAGCCTTCCAGGGGCCTTTCCAGCCTCTGTGTCTTCTCTCACTTTCTCTGTGTGTGTGTGTGTGGGGGGGGGGAGTACTAGGGTAGAACCCAGAGGCTCCACCTTGAGCTACATCTCTGGTCCCTTTTCCTTTTTTATTTTGAGACAAGGCCTGGCTAAGTTGCCCAGGGTGGGTTCGAACTTGCAATCCTCCTGCCTCAGACATCTATAGTGCTGGGAGTCACCATGTGCACCTTGATTCTGGCCTTGTAACTCACTTTATCTGCATTTCTTTCACTCTACAATGCTTTCCATTGTCTCTCCTGGTCCGGTCTTTGTCTCCTTGAATTATTCTTGCCTGCTGACTCTGCCCAAACGGTATTGAATGTGGACAGTGGTAGTACCCGGAAGATGGAGCCAGGTGCTCAGCACCAGCCAGCATTTGGGGCTGCTGAGGCTCCTCAGCCGTGATCGCTGTGGCCCCACCTTCCGGATGCCAGGGCAGCTCAGGCAGCAGGGTATACATCTGTGGATACAGGCGCTGGCTGGGGCCCAGCTTAGCAGGTTCAGCTCTCGTGGTACACAGAATCTTCTGTATGTTCTTGGATGCCCCCAGGTGAAAACCGTGACTACAAAAACATTTCTGCAGTGAAGCCTTCTAACCGTTAAGCCTCCCATCCTTACTTGGGCAAGGAACTGTCTCCTAGCTGTCGTCTCTGTGTCCCAGGAACAAGGCCAAGTGCCCACAGGTGTGCTGTACCAGCCCAGAGCCCCTCTCTCCATTGTGGTGGGTGTCACATTTCCTGAGACAGAGAAGGCAGGGTGCCCCAGAACAGAGGGGAGGAGGCCACCCAATAGGAAGTGTGTGACTCAGGGCCTGCAGATGTCTCCCGTCACAGGGCTGCCTGCTGCAGCACCAGCACTATCACTGCACTTTGTGCTTTGGAAGAGACACGGATTCTTGATGCCTCAGTTTTCTTATGTACAGTGACACCTGCCTGCCTCGCAAGGGGTGTGAGGCGGTGAGGGACGCAGTCAGCACGAGCTGCGACACAGTGGCACTCAGCAAACCCTGCCCTGGGGTACTTCCTCCTTGTAATATCTTTTAAAAAACCATAAACCTTGAAGGGAAGAAACTAAATTAAAAGTACATGACAAGAACTGTGTGGAAAATAACAATAAAGCTAGAATGTCTGTTAGTTTATAAGCAAGGCAGCTGCAAGAGGCAGTTTACTGTTTGGCTTCCCCCTTAGGGAAGGCCTAAGGGGGCTGGTTGGCCTTACAGAAATAACAGCTGGGCACCCTTCCACAGGCTAAGAGCTAACTCACAAGACAGACAGCTAAGCTCCAAAATGGGAGAAGTGACAGGGGTTAAGACAAGGACAGTCGGTTAGGACTCTGCCCCAGCACAGAAAGGCCCTAGGCAGCAAGGGAAGCACAGGATAAAAAGCCCTCCCCTCCCTGTGGCTGGGTTTTCAGAAATTTAGAGACCTCACCTAACTGGTTTTCCTTTGGACTCTGCATTAGAAATTCTAGGCCCCGGTGGCTATTTTAAATCAATGCAGCACAAGTAGGTTCTGAGTCCTGCTCATCCATGGAAAAACCTGGACAAGGAGCTCCCTCTGGTGCCCGCTTCCCACCCTCCCTGGTGCTGGGAGCTTTCTGTGTTCTCCACTTCCAATGAGCAATTCCTTGTAGCTTTTCTCTACATCTGAGATTTAATCCTCAATTTTGTGAGACAGCAGCCTGGTTGGGACAGTGACGGCAATGACCAATGTCACAGAGATTGGCACATTCAAAGAACATTGCATGTGACCTGGATGACGTGAGTTCAGATGATGTCAGGATAAGATATGACCAGCATCTGTGGGGCTGACACCAGACACACCGACCTCTGGAGTCCACGGCCTTCCCTCTTCCTGCCCTGCTTCTGGCCTCTGGCCAGCCTAGTCTGCCCAGACCCCACGTCCGCATGGGGGTCTCACCATGTAGATCGGAGGCAGGTAGGGTGGGGCCAGGTCTGCAGGGCTCTGTGCTGTGAAGAGCCCAGAGAGCCCCGCTGCTCCCCAGGATGAAGTCCTCCAGCGACAGCCCAGCCCTCTAGCTACCTTTGGCAGGTTCTTACAAACATGGGACAAATGCTCCGAATGAAGCTACTGCCAGAATTCAGGAAAATGACAACTATGCTGCAGAGAAAAGCAGAGTTTGTATAACTGATCGATTTCAACCCGTGTAACCCAACACACAAAAGCCCACAGTGGAACTTCCCCTGCACTATTTCAAAGGCTGCTTTTCCTTCCACTTATCTGCACTGTTATGTGCACTGGGTGGGAGACAGCTGAGAGCACCTTTATCTGGACCCACTCAGACAGTGCAAGGACTCCCCCTAGTGCTGCAGGTTTGCCTGCCTTCTGCGGAAGGCCCACCACCAGGGAGGGCCCTGAGCATGCGCAAACCTGCTTTCTTACTTTCTTCAGAGAGGTCGTTCTCCTCGGCTTCCCTCTCCATCTCCTTGCACCAGCCCTCCATTCGCTTGGTCTCTGTGTGCAACAGCTTCAGGAACCATGAGCCGTCCCTGCGGCACGGGGACATCCTCCCGGCCTCCACGGGCTCCAGAGCTGGCTCCAGCCAGGGCTCGGGGGCAGGCAGGCTGGCCGCATCCACCTGGGTCCGATAGTCCTCCCGGTAACTGAAGAGGCCCTGCGTGCGCACTGTCCTCACTGCCCCATACTGGGTTGGTGTGCTGGGCTCTGAGTGCCGCTGGAAGGACGAGCCGAACTGGAGTCCCTTGTCCTCTGTGGTCGTGTGACCCGGGAAGCCCTCCAGCTCCAGGTCGGCCTGCACTGCAGCTGTGACGCTGTTGGACCGCTTGAAACGCCCGTGCCTGCAGGAGAAGAGGACAGATGCGGACTGTCCCCCTGGACAGCACCGGAGCCTCGCGTCCCCCCGCCCCCTCTGGCTGGACTCTACCAGCCACACGCCCCTTATGCGCAGACGCGCCACTGCCTGCTCTGTGGCCGTGCATGCAGCATCTGTGTGTGCATAACTGCGTACTGGATGCCTGTGATCTGCAGGCCCCACTGTAGGCCCCGAGGAGCCCTGCCCCCAGCTCCCACGAGCACCTGCAGGTCTACTCTGGGCCTTGGGCGTTTTCCTTGTGTGTGTCCAGTGTCGCCACCTTGGTATGGCTATGGGAGCACAAGCTCAGAGTAGAGACCAAGTGAGTGAAGTGGAGAGCCCTGTGTGTCCCCAGGGAGGGGCATGTGCCTGTGTCCATGCATGTTCCTGGTGTGACTGGGGCGTGGCATGCGCCCACAGTCCCAGGTGGGTTTGTGTGCCCAATCCTTGGCGCGGTGCTGTGAGCACCCAGTGTCGAAAGGGCTACGGGCTCCCCATGCTGACGGCCCCGGGCACTGTGTATGCCTAGGTGCAGGGCGTCCAGGTCAGTGGGTGGGATGGAGCCCGGGGAAGCCTCCAGCTGGGGCCCTGAATTCCCTGTGCTCTGAGTCTTCCTAGGCTGGGTTGGAGAGCCCTCCCAGAGGCTGATGCACAGAGCTTGGCCACTGATGGAAGCTGGAGCTGGGGTGTGGCACTCCGGGAAGACTGACTCTTATATGGAAGCTAGAGTAACTCCTGTGCCCTTCTCACCAAAATAACCCCATTTTAACAGCCCCTGGGCTTCCTTCTGAGGCAGCACTTTTGAAGTGAGACAGCCTCCTGGGGGCTGAAGTCCCCCTGTGCTCCTCCCTATGCCTCCTCTTCCACCTGGGACTCCAGGGCTCAGCAGGTTCTGCTCATAGTGCTGTTACTTTATAAAGAACCACGCCTGTGCCTCTTGCTGAGACAAAATGTGGGCACGAGCTAGCCCATCCTTGGGCAATTCGCACAAGCTGTGTGAGCTCAGAGGGCAGTGCTCCCGGGGCTTGGCACATCCAGGCACGGGGAGCTGCCTTAGTTACCGCTTCTGGTCCTCCACTTGCACCCCAACAGAGTGGTACTCCCGCAGGCCACGGCTCTCTGTGTCGGAGTCTGTAGCGGTTTCCACCTGATTTAACACAGAACATCTCACTTAGAACAGAAATGTGGGACTTGGGCCAGGGACTAGGAATTTTTGTTGCTGTTCATTTGCTATAATTAATTACACATTTGTTTAATTAATGCTGAAGTGCACTTGACCCCTAACATCACGGAGAGAGGAAAATGCATTCCTATCTGTGTAATTATGTCCCCGCTGTGTTTTGCCACATTTTACATAACTACTTGAACTCCAGGCTGAACTTCAGTCTTTTAAATGTATGCAAATAAAACTGCTTAGTTCAGCTGAGGCAAACCGGGCTTTGTTGGACTGCATCGTTACAGGACTTAAAAGCTCTTATCACAGCCTGCAGTGAAGAAAGGAGGTACAGTGTGATCCAAACACAGCTGACAACAGTGAGTAAGCGATTTGGGAGAATATACCAATGGCTGCACTCACATGGACACAGGAAGGAAGGGAAGCGTGTCAGCAGCACCGAGGCAAGCTCCCCTCCACCTAAGCAGTGGGCTCCCGCCAGGCACCCCGGGAGTCCTCTGGCCATCATAGCTGAAATGTGCTCCCCAGTGTCCCCGAGGTTCTGTGATAATCATTAGCCATGTAAAGTTACCACACGGGTTAATTCTAGCTCAGGAAAGTTTATAAAGAAAACCAAAACCAACTCAAAGATCCCAGCGTGGGGTCTGAGGAGCCAAGACAGACTGAGCTGCTGAGCTTTCGATACAGAGCTTCCTCTGGCTTTTGTCACAGAGAATTACCTCTTGTACCTAAAGGACTTGGGACTCCAAGCTGAGATGTCAGAGCCAAGTTTTAAACACTTTTCTTAAGCTGGAACCAGTTCCTGTAGGAGGAGCTGCCAAGCGTGAGGCACACGCATGACCAGGCTCCCTGACGACCCAGCCTTAGGTGGGACAGCCCTACGGGTGCCTGCGCCAGGCCCGACCCACCAAGGACAGGAGAAGGCTGAGGGCTGGTGGGGTTTGCCCCATGTGTCCTCTGCAGCCTACCCACTGACTATGTGCTGGGGATGAGAAGGCGATGACTGGCCCAGGGTACTCAGTGCGCAAGGGCGGTGCTGGGGCCCTTGCTCTGCGCTGTCCTCCATGGCCACACACCTGTCATGCTGGGAAGATCAGGCCTTGTGCTTTTCTGCGGAGGCCTAAGATTGGCACAGAGGCTGGGCCTGGCAGTTGGAAGGAGTCATGGGGGAACTCTCAGGAAGGAGCAGCCTCGTGTGCTCACGAGGGTCTCCCTTTTCTCCTCACTGTGCAGCAGAGTGAGCGTGACATGAGCATTAGGACAATCAGGACACCTAAAGCCCATGTCGGGAGGCGGCGGCTTCTGTGTTCTACTTGCATGGCCCCAGGAGTTTCATGACCACAGTCCGATATAATGAGTCAGTCTTCAGTGGAGGGACGCTTCAGTTCTGCCCAGTTTTGTCACCAGTAACGCCTCTGGAAACCTTCCAAAGACAAACAGCTCTGTGCTTGGTGGCAAGGTCTGAGAGGCACAGTGGGCAGAGGTGGCCAGGAGGATGGCACTGGTACCAGCTCCAGGTTCTCAGGCAGAGAGGAGCTCTGGGTAGGCCAGGTGCAGGGCCAAGAACAGCATTCCATTCTGCACAGTGAGGAGGGACCAGGGGTCTCCCTGAAGAGCTGGCTTCACTGGAAGGAATGGAAGTTTCCAGAGCTGTGTGTGTACACTCATTGTGCACCTGCTGTGTGGAGACTTCTGGGGCAAGAGCATCTCTTAGGTGAACTGGTTTGAGAGCTAGCGCTGAATGTGAGGCCCCCAAAATGGGGGAGAGACACAGGCAGGGACAACCACATGGCAATGGTTGGGGACATGTGAGGCCCAGCCACGTGGCTCCAGGGGAGGCAGAACTGGGAGCTGGGTGTGGCTGGCACATGTGCACAGTCTGGTGGGGGGTGCTGACGTGGATCAGCTGTTCCGAGGCAGCCTTCTGGCTCCTCCTGTGTTCCGACCAGGCTGGACCAGGCGTTCTGGGTCTGAGCCCAGCTTTCTGGGTTGGGTTTTGTTTGTTTGTTTGGGACTTGGAACTGAATTCAGGTGCTCTGCACTGAGCTGTACCCCTCCCTTTCTCATGCTGCATTTTGACACAGGGGCTTGCTAAGCCACTGTCATCCAAGCTATGCAAGAACTTGCCACCCTACTGTCACACAGGTCTGCCCCTACCACCCGCTGCATCTTAGTCAGATTAGGAGAAACAGGTGGAAGGTGAGAAGGCCAGCTGGAGGCCTCGGTCAGGACGCCTGCCTGGAGCACTCAGCACAGCGCGAGACTGCCCTGTCCTCGCCCTGCCTGGTTCTGTGCCCAGCTGCTCGTGTGTGTGCGTGTGTACGCGCAGGCCTATGCACACATGTGTGCTGGGCCTGGACAGATGGTGGTGGAAACTTCCAGCATGTGCTTCATCTAAGCTGGGTAGGGAGGGGGGATGGACACATGAGGTGTGCGCTGAGGTCAGCGAGGGCACCGGACACAGCCCAGCAGGCTCTGCTCAGGCCCAAATCGTATCATATGCAGTGGTGCGCCATGCCCTGGCACCGTGGGGAGCTGTGGGGCCAGGTGTCCCTGAGGGCTGAGGCTGAGGAAGGCATGCTGCACAGCAAGGACACGTGGGCGCATGCCGCCTGCTCCTGGAGGCGCTGTGCCATGCCCACTGGTAAGTGCTGCATGCTGCGCGTGCCACCGCTCTGTGACCAGGCCAGGGCATCACAGGACCAGGGCAGCTTCCCTCTACTTTCCAAAAGGTGGAGCATTGTTAGGGAAGGCGGTGCCACCCCTGGGCTTCCATCAGGGCTCGGCACCTTGGGCTGGCACCCTTGGGCAAGTCGCTTACCCTCCTGCTCCTCAGTTTCCCCAGAGATGAGTGCACTGCCCTGGCACCAGGGCTCATTACAGGCATCTGGCAGAGAGCAGGTGCCCAGTGTAGGGCCAGGAGTCATTGCTGCTGAGCTCTGCTTCGTTGTTGTGCTCTGCCCCAGGGTCTCTGTGTCACTCTTCTGCTCACCTCAGGGCCGGGCACTGCTTCTCTGTCATCTCTCTCCGAGATGCTCTCCTAACTGCACTGCTATTTCACTTTTGACTGTTTCCTTTTCAGCTTTCCAACTTGTTACGCACTGAGCATGGTGAGCTCTCAGGTTCACCCTGCTGCATCCTTTCTGGCTGAAGGCTTTGTGCCCTCGATGCATGTGTGCCCAGCCCTCCCATGTGGTTCCCGTCCACTCATGGATTTGACATTTACCAAGTGCTTGCTATGTGCCAGGCACTGTGCTAGGTGCGTGGGTGCCAACAGGCAGGAGGTTCAATGGGTTGGGGGGTGGACTGTGGGCAAGAGGGTGGGTATGTGTGAGAGCACGGCTCCTGCTGTGGGCAGAGACTGTGTGCCCCACAGGGGATACCAGGGAACCTTGGGCAGCACAGCAGGGAAGGCTGAGAGCCAGCAGCGCAGCCATCTGGCCCCTGGGAGCTCAGGTCTTCACTACAGACAGGCTGGAGCTAGCCTTCCCAGCACTGTGGGCAGGCACTCTTGTGTCCCCCTGTCCTTCTCGAGGTGGGTCACTCAAGTCCTTGGGACACCAGGGTCTATGCGGCAGGGGCCCAGCACGGTGCCTGGCACATAGAGCCAGGACACAGAGGACAAGAGCAGTGGCATGGAGAGTCCCGAGCAGGGAGGCAGAATGGGCGTCATGCGGACGTGGCTCGGAGGCATTCGGTACTTACATCTGACCTTGGGTATGGCTGCTGCTCAGGGAATTCAGAATCCTAAACAAAACAATGAAGCCACAGTGTGGAGACCTGGCTCAGGGAGGAGGCCAGCAGGCCGCTGCCTGCGCTGCTCTTCCCCACCTGCCTCGCCTGGCTTCAGAGCCGCATGGCTCTTACCACGCTCTGTTCCTCTCTGTGGGCAAGGCACAGGCCCTCAGACAGCTGCTGCTCAAGGTCCATGGGACACAGGCTGGCCTGGGGAGGGGCCCGTTCTGCTGCCCTGAGATATCCACTGGAGGCTGAAGGGACACCACAGGGACAGCCGGAGGTGCCGTCAGCCCCAGAGCTGCGGTGTCTGTGCTGTGAGCAGCCACAGCCATGGGCCCCAGCACTGCTGCCTGCCCTGCGTGGGTGCCCACAGCTCCAAAGTGGGGCAGCTTCTTCCCAGGGCCTTCTGTGAACAGCCACAGGAAGCTACCCTCTGGCTCATCCTCCATTGCCTTTCCACACTGCCTAGTGGCTACGTGCCCTGGAAAACACCCCAGGGAGGGTCCTGGGGTGTTGGGTGTAGGGCCAGGATCCAGTTGTCGCTGCCTGTTAGGTCCTGCACCTTGGGCCAGGGTCCCACTCCTGACCTACCCATTATGTGATGTGCGGTGCCAGGGAGCAGCATGCAAGGGTACCTGCACCCCGATGGAGGAGCAGCGGCTCTTGAGGAGCTCCTCAGCCTTGGATGTCAGGATGCCCTTGTCGCCAGGCAGCATGGGGCCTCCCTGGCTGTCTATGTGGTGCTGGGCTGCAGCGGACTCCAGGGCGAGGTTCATGGCCTTGTTGCTGTCCAGACTGTCCGTGGAGTTGTAGAGGCCACGGCCATCCTGGGGCCACGGGGACATCCTCTGGGCACGGCTGTCCTGGTAGGCATCCTGGGTGGATTCTGTACTGCTCTGGGCCGTCACTGAGATGAGGGGCTTTGAGGTGGTCCGTGGAGGCACTGGCGGGGGTGTCTTCTTGTAGTTCGAGTAGGAGATGGCTGTAAGAGACAGAGTCCGTGAGTGGCTCCGGCTGACGCCGCGGCTTGCTCCACCGAGAGAGCCCACCCAGCAAGCCTGTCCCAGCCAGAGCAAACGGCTTAGGATGAGGGAAAGCACGTCTTGGGGATAGACTGTCTGGGTACATCCATAGCCGTGAAGTCACGGAGCACCTCACTCTCCAGCAGTAGAGCCCAAGTGAGTCCCTGTGGCCTGAGCAGGACAGAACACACGACCCTCTGACTTACATGGGCCACAGAATCTCCACAAATACTTACAGGAAGTGGAAAAAAATAAAAGCAGTGGGCAAGGTCCTAGAGCACAGAGCTGAAGTGTGGCAGGTGCACGCAGGAGCCCGTGCAAGAAAATGCTGTGCCGCAACACACAGCCTCAGCAACTGCACAGCGAGAGCCTCAGTGCTGCCCCCGCTGGCTTGTGTGCCTTTCCTGACAGCCTCCATACGAGGACCTGCTGTGCTTGTAAGAGAGAAGACATCCAGCATCAGCAAGTTATCTGCCCCGTTCTGTCTGGCTGCCCTGGGTGCTGCTGTGGGGCCCACCAAGAGGAGACGCCAGGTACACAGTATGTGCTGGACTCAGGCTGGTGTCACTTGCTGTCCCCGCCACCTCCCACCTGGAGCAGGGCCTGACTTGGACACCCTCCAGCAGGAGCTTCGAAGGGCGAGTGAAGAGCTTTGTGCGGATGGCGCACAGGCCTCTTTCCCACAGCCAAACTTAGACTTTATGTTTCACACGGCTTCTCGCCAGTGCACTGTCTCCACTCCCTTCGATAGGGGCCAGCCCAGCTTTATTTATCCTAGGGAAAGGGGCTGCCCAGATCTCTGTGAAGTCACAGACGCGGTGAGATCTGTCTCGCCCTGGCCACAAAGGCTTGTGCGGGTGGTGGTCACATGTCCTGGAGTGGGGTGATATGCGCTACAGTGTGGGTGGCAGGTGCTGGGGTGACAATGACAGGCTCTGGATGAGGGAAACATGCAGGAGTGCGGCTGACATGTGCTAGATCGGAGACATGCTTGGAGAGTGAGAAATGCTGTGGTGATGGCGAGAGGGCGGCTCGTAAGTGCAGCACCCTCAGGAGCATTGCCCGCGTCTCTCTCAGGACAGACTGAACACCGGCCTCGGAGAGCTTTAGGGAGCAGCAGCCTTCAGTGACACACAGAGCTTCTGGGGTTCCAAGTATTTTCCAGTTCGTCCCGAGCCCATTCCTACCAGGGGAGGTGTCTAATGCTGCCCCAGCACACAGGCAAATGAGGTGCAGCGGCTCCTCCTGCAGGTGGATGGAGCCAGGGAAGGGGGCACTGTGGCAGCTGCTGTCAGACCCCTTCTGTTCAAATCTGAGTCCGCTGGGTGAAGAACATGATGGAAAACTGACACTGTCCAGGCCTGGTTCTCCAGAGATAGTGGACTTCAGCCTCTGCCGTAACCGTGACCCTGACACTCCATCACCCCATGCCGGGTGCCACGCTCCTGTCAGCAGGGCCTCCTTCCCTGTCCAGACCTCTGCTTCCCCAGTGCCATCTGCTCCCGGGTGGCTGCGGCCTGCCCCTCCTCCCACCCCACAGACCCCTGAGGCTGCAGGCTCTTCGCGGCCACCACTCCCGCTCCGCCATGCAGGCCTCCAGGCTCCTCGCCCCACGTGCCTGCAGCCTGGCCCTCTGCGCCCTAGGCGGCCCTCTGTTGGGCTCTGTCCAGCCAAGGGTGTGGAGCACGCTGGTATGGCTGCACCTTGTGACCGGGGACCCTTGACTTGGAGCTGGGCTGAGGCTGCTCCCCAAGAGGCTGCAGGACCCCAGGCTTGGGCACAGGTGCACAGAGATGGGCAGAGGAAAGCTGCCTGCTCACAGGACTTTTGGCCATGAAAAAGGTCTATAAACTGGTCTGTGTGTCTCAGACAGTGAAGACAGAAGACAGAGCCAGTTTAATGCTTATCTGAAACATGCATGGGCATGAAGAACGCCGGAGGCTCCAGGTGCCTACAATTCCCGGCTGAGGCCAGGTTTGGCTGGGAAGGACAAGCAGCACCAGCCCCACCCAGAGCGACCTGTGAGAAGGAACTCTGGTGTGCAGTACGTCTCGGCACCGGCAGACGTGAGCGGCTCTGCGCCCGCGTGTCCGTGACAGCGTCTGTTCGCTGAGGGGCCCGCCTCTCCTGACGCTCTCACTGCAGTGCTTCCTGTCACTATGATCCCTTTCAAACGTGTGAAAGCAAACAACTCAACTCCGCTGGCAGGAGCATCGCAGAGAAGAGCGTGCGCAGCGCCAGAGGCTCTCAGGGCCTGGCACTCCTGCGCCCGCTCCTGCTCTCCGCTCGCAGCGTGGTGAGCACCAACGCCAGGCTGGGGTCCTGCAGGCCCGACACACGCCGAATGTCTAATTACCCAGCAGGGGCAGCCTCCACGTCTCTGCCAGAGCTGGGGGGTGCAGCGCTGACGCTGGCTCTGGCTCGAGCCTGTCTGTGCAGCAGGAGGCTAGGTGTGGGTGCAGAGAGCAGAGCAGGTGTGGTGCGGGCAGGGTCCTGTGGGAGCCGCCTGTGGCTGCGTAGGACACTGCCTGGGGGCCTGGCTAGAGTGCTGGGAGAGTTGCCATCTCCGCTGGACAGCAGAGCCCTGGTGTGGAAGTCTTTGCCTTAGCTCCTTGATGTGGAGGAGCGGCCCCTGCTCCCGGGGCCAGTCCTTAGCCCAAGGCCAGGGTGTGGGGCCCGGTGCGCCCCTGCAGCCCAATTCCTGTGCCTTGGGTGTCCTGTGGGCTGTCCTGTTGCAAGGATTTCTGGTTTCTGGAAATGTATTTCTATAGCTAAGACCCTGGTGCCAAAGTGCTCATAGTCACCACACAGATGGACAGGCAGAGAAGGGATGGCCAAGGCGCGTGCAGATGTGGATCGAGCACTGAGTGGCTGGGGTGAGGACACTGCCCACGGGGGAGGGTGGGAAGGACCAGCAGAGACACACGAAGAGCAGTCATCCCTGGTGGGGTCAGCATGGCCCCTGAGCGAGTGCAGGCACTGTGAAACCCGTTTTCTGGTCGCAGAGGCCCTGGGCTGTGATCTGACTTCTGGTGAAGCTCGCAAAAGGATGAACAATGGTGGGGCCACAGTAGCCTTCGGGGTGCGGCCTGGCCCCCTTTCCCACATATCATAGAGTTTTCTTGGGAAATATCAAATGATGTCAGACTTTCTCATTTACTTTTTTCTTCTCTCTCTTAAATGGAAGTGTTCTAAAATTGGACTCTTGCCTCCATGCATTTCAAGGCGCTGCATTGTTCTGACACCTTAAGTAGCTTCCTGCAGTTGTTCACTTTTCTAGCCTGTCTCACACATGGCTCAATATATTAGTCCCACTGGCATGATAGGACAGGATCTCAGGCCTGCTGGGACTGCCAGGCCAGCACAACCCCACAAAGGGATGCTTGCTGGTTCTCCCAGGGCCACCTAAGGACAGGTGCACACACATTTCCCTGGCTCTTTTGGGGCTCAACAAAGCCTCTTTGGGTCACAGGCACAGGGACAATCTTGCGGCCCAGATCTGTGCTTGTCCACATCTGGTATCAAGGGCTCATGAAGATGGCCATGATGAGGGTGGCGTGAAGCCTGGGCACTTCCTGTTGGCAATAAGCAGGACAGGGTGGCTGCCAAGCAGAGCCCAGCACCAGTAACCTTATACGTGTAAGATGCAGCGAGGAGGAAGCAACCCAGACGCACAGCACACCGGGGGCCCAAGGCCCCAGGACACACCAGCTGTCTAGGGGCACACTGCACGTGCTCAGCTCCGAGCTGCGGAACAGCCCTGGGATGCATGTGCTTTTGCAATTACATCTTGAAGATGAGAAACTGGATACTCCAACTGTAATTGTTCACACAGGAGTGAAGAGCCTGTCCTGACATCCGCTGCAGGCAAAGGTGTGCCTGGGAAGCAGGAGGCTGCAGCTGGGTTTTGCAATCCATTGTTTGAGTTTGCGTTTTGCTTCTCAGTCATGAAAGTCGTCCTGAACACAATAGGGTGCAGGGGCATGCAGGCACCCACAAAGTGCCTTTCCTGGGCGCACATGAAGGCAACATGAGGAAGCTGCCCCTGAGGGAAGGCGAGCTCCCCATCCCTTCCCATCCCATCCCATCCCATCCCATCCCATCCCAGTGCAGAAAACATGTATGGGACAGCAATTAAAAGGCTCCCATAAAAACGGAGTGGGGCTAAGGAGGCCGTAATCTCCAGGCCATGGCTGGGCCCAGTTCATCTCCTGTGGAACCTGAAGACCTTGCTTGGAACTCTGTCATCAGGAGGCTTAGGAAGGCTGTGCGGCTCGTTGTGCCCCGTCCCTACCACACTGGCTCCTCGGTGCAGTGAGTGGCACTGGACCTGGGCAGCCAGGCCCCAGGCCTGTGCAGGGCAGGCAGAGGGCACACCAGCACCAGTCTACCTGGTTGCTCTGAGCATGACAGAAAGCCAAGTGCCCATGAGGATGTTCCGTGGGTCTTCGCAGTGTTGGGTTGGCTGCTGTGCTGGGAGAACTGGCAGCAGGACACTTCACTGCAAAGAAGCTAACTTGAGAAATGGAACCAAATGCTCTCAGCCCACAGGGCCACATGCCCACTGGTGGCCGCGAGTGGGGCAGACCACTGGTGGTGGCACACCCCTAAGGGCCATCAGCATCCGACCCCAGAATTCATTTCTGAATTCAGCCCTTGAAAGCCATTTGCAAGCCAACAAGGAAATTTAGAAACTGGCATTCTGTGGAGTGAAGCACAAATACACAATCAAGGCAGACTGAGCTCAAGTGGAGCAGCGGCGCTGCGTAGCGTGTGAGAGCCGCACTACCTTCACCACACTCTCATAAGTAGGACTTCAAGGGCAGCAGCATAAAAGGTACTACAGCAGCGGAGCTGCTGACATCTAAAGGCAGAGCTTCAGCGCTGAAGAGCCGACATAAAAGATTAAGGATATTTTGATACTTTGATTAATGTTGATCTTAGAACACAAGCGTATAGCAAAGGGGACACGAAGCGTCTCACAGGCAGTAGCTGGAACCATGACAGCTGTCCTGTGTAGGGTGCAGCAAGGTAGCTCTGCCCCTCCCAAGTGTCCTGGGAGCGGCGGTGGCTGCCCTAGACCCCATGCTCTGTGCCAAGAGCAAGGGCTTCCTGGGCAGAGGTGTCCATGCCTGCCTAACTGCTCACTGGAGCCATGTTTCGGCACCCTGAAGAGGCTCAGTACACAGCTCTGCAGAAAACCTGGTCCCTGCCCAGCCAGGGCAAAGCATGCAGGGATAGAGGGTGGCATGGGCTTATGGGCTGGCTTATCACGGCCCAGCCAGGGTGTGGGCACCTGAGAGTCACAGCACAGACCAGAGTGGTGCTCCTCTGCGCTGGGCTGAAGCTGCTTGTGGTGCTCTGGGCCCTGGGTGCTGGAAGTACTGCTTGTAGCTCATACTCCACCCTTCATTTAAGAAAAAGGAAAAATGCAAATTCCATAATGAGCTGCAAAGAAGTTTTAGAAGTTCACAGAAGTGCTGATCCACCCGTTCCTAACCTGAGGCGTGCGTGTGGACTGCATGCCCTGGCAATGCTGCTGGGTGTGGAGCCCTTCCCTTCCTTCCTTCTCCTCCCAAAGCGGAGAAGCGCCCTCCACAGCCAGTGGGCGGCGCTGGTGCCCTGGCGTACAGGAGCATGTGTGGGGTTAGTCAGTGTGCACAAGCTCACTTTTTTTTTTTTTTTTTTTTTTTTTTTTTTTTTTTTGGCAGAACTGGGGATTGAACTTAGGCCCTTGTGCTTGCCAGGGAAGCGCTTATTCTACTGAGCCATCTCCCTGGCCCAAGCTCAATGTTTAATTAAAGAACTCAATGGGAGATGCAGTGAAGGCCCTTCATCCACCACATGCTGCTTCAGGCACTATGAAGTCAGGAGTGAGGAAAATCTCTACGCCACAGAACTTTTGTTCTAGTGGGTGACAGATGATCAACAGTGACAAGGACAAATCCCTGACCTGTCCATCACAGGGGAGGGAGGTGCTGGTCATACAGGGGGCTGAGGGCAGCTTCACAGCAATACGGGAAGTGCCAGGGCGAGAGAGACCTGGCGAGTTCCTCTGTGCTGAGGGGCTGCCTCATGGCTGGTGATCGCCAGGCCGACCGAGTCACTGGGGTGACAGAGAAACGCGTGAGTCTTTCTGTTTCACACCTACTCCTGGTGAGGATGAGGCCAGGGAAAGCCAGGGAATGCTCCCTTCTCCAGGAAGGAGAGAACAGCTAGGGAGATGAGCCTGTGCCACGTGAGCTGTGGGGCCCAAGAGCCGCCTGGGGGAGGAGGGCCTCCAATCTTCCAGAAGCTTCAGGGCTAAAGATAAGGGGCTCAGTGACAGCAGACACCTGCAAACGCACCGGTGAGAAGGCGTAATGACAGCTGCAGGACTCAGGGAAGAGCACCCAAGAAGCCCACTTTGAGTAGGAGAGAGATCGCCATGCTAGCAAGGAGGCTCAGGTGACACGCTTCTGAGTGTGACGATGGGCGAGTGTATGTCCAGAGCTTCCAGGTCTAGTTCGGAGTTTGTCCCCTTTCACAGCATAGAGCATCTCCACAGTGTACACTTCAGGCACTAGGTAAACATTTGTGGATTTGATTTGCTCGACCGTGCAATGAATTGATGAAAACAGCAGTGAAGCAACGGCCTGCCACAGGCCCACGAGCTGAGAAGAAAGCGGGCAGTCTCCATGAGCGAAAGCTGGAGGTATGAAGCCCTGGAGGTACACTGACCCTGCCCTCGCGCGGGGCCCTTCTTGCCAGCAGCCCGGCACTCAGCCACTGCCCGCACCGAGACCTTCCCAAGCCTTCACTGGTGATCTGTCTGTATCTTACACTCCTGGTGACATCTGATACAATCAATCATTTTGTTCCTCTGTATCTCTTTTTGAAAAAACATACCCACAGATAACACATTTTCCATGATAAATCCACTAGGATTTTAAAGCATTCCGATTACTGTGCTTCAAAAGCAGAGTATGGTCCTACATCTTAATAGCTACCTCAGTATGAAATAAATCCAATGTAATGAAATATTTTTTAAAAAGAACACCTTCCATAGTGCACATGCACTTCTTTTCTATGTAACTTTTCCTTTGTGCTTGTTACTGCAGGGTTCTGTGTATTTGAAAATTATCAACAATGGCACAGATTTCATGACCCAAGTCCCTAAATCAGCAGAACCATGCTCACTATGCACAGCATACAAGAGCCTACATTTTCAGTGTTTGAATAGGGGTTGAAAGACTAATTTCAGAGTAATCAGACACATTCAGCTTCTTGCTTCAGTCTTGGGAACAGAAATCTGGCCAGGAAGATGTGCCTTCTCTGAGCCTGTGCTGAGCAGCAGTTATAAATAGTTGGCGGTCACTAAATGTCAGGTCTGCAAGGCAAGAAGTGGGTGCAGGATTCACCCCCACTTTGAGACTTGGTTAATCTGAGCTTAGAGAAAGACAGATCAAATTCAGTTTATACCCCCAAGAATACTCTCCTTTCAGAGTGTCGAAATTAAAGTGACTTTGCCACTATTGGCCCTTCTGGAATGAGCTCAGGGGGCCCTTTGAGCCCCGATGGCCTGCTTGTCCCCTGTGCCCTGGGACATGTCTGCCCTCGACTACCTCGGGAAGTTGGGCAGGTTTGTGTTTCTCTGCAACACGCTCTGCACGGAATATCACAGGATGAGCAGCTGCTGGGCTCAAGTTCTGTGACTCTGCCACTGAAGAGTGACACTGGGGACTCCTCCATCCTGGCCCCGCCAGCACCACCTGAGTTTGCATAAAAATCAATGTGGCCTTCACAATGGAGAGAGTCCTAGGGCGAGCTCTCTCCAGAGCCCTGACCTCTGAGCACCCTGAGCCCTCTCCGTGCAGAGGCTCCAGGATGGCCCAGTGGCCCTGGGGTCCTGTGGGGCCTGCCCCCAGTGAGCCTCAGTGACTGAGGAGAGATTTCCTGTTCCATCAGGCAGGTGGGTTGGGACCAGAATCAGAATTCAGTTGACTTGGGGCAATGAGCCATGCCACTTCCTGCACATTTGTGTGGCGTGAGTTAGACCAGAGCCACACAGCATCCCAGAGCACTGTCAGGCGTGAGAGGGAGTGTGGCCGGGAGCAAAACTCCCCTTGCTGTCTAGGACAACAGCACAGCGGGGCCTAGTCCTGGAGGCGCTCATGTAAGGGAAACCTTTTTGCACTTTTCAAAACAGGAGTGAACCTGGGCACGCGCGAGCCAGGCGGGGTCCAGGCATGAGCGGCCACGCTTTCCCTGATTTTATTTTGGAAATAGCGTCTCCACTGAATTGGACTTGCACCTGTGGTCCTCCTGCCTTGGCCCCCAAGTAGTTGTGATTATGAGTATGGCCTGAAGTGCAAACTCTGAGTATGATTAGAAGTCGTGTGACAAACGTTATTGAGGTGAGCGCTGCACAGTGTGGAAAGAGCAACTTGAGTGCCTCGGTCTTCTCCATCACTGCTTAGTGCAGCAGTGTCGGAGGTGATGCCAAGGCTCTAGCCTAAGCCCAGAGGGGGCCGCACTGCGCGAGGGCGGCTCATTCCTGCATGTGGCCTCCTGGGTTCTGGGTGGGAGCTGAGGCTGGTCCCAGCGGGGGGTGCCATGCGTCTGGCTCACTAGGAGACTCCAGGAGTGTGTCAGTCACCTCCCTGGCACTGTAACCCGAGACTTGAGCAACACAGCCTAGTGGAGCAGGTGTGGGTGTCAGCTCACAGTCCGAGACATTTCAGTCCATGGGCAGCTGTCTCTGAGCAGAAGTACCATGGAGGAGGTAAGGCAGAAGAAAGCCGCTCATGTAGGGCAGCTGTACGCATGGCACAGAGAAGGGCCAGAGAGGAAGCGCGGGAATGGACGCAGTTCCCAAGGCATGATGTGACTCACTCAGACACACCTGAGAGTCTGCTTGACAAATTCCCTGGCCTTTGGGGTCTGTTTTTCAGATTTTAGGGTTTTAAGACTCCAGCTGTTTGCTTTCCTAGGAGAGCTAATTTCCTCCCCACAGCATTTCCACACACAGCGTGCTATTCTAGCTGCATGACGGATGCTGATCTGAGGCTGTGCCTGGGTGCTCCGCTGGCAGACATGGGCAGGAGGCGCCTACTGATGCACTGGCTTGGAGGAGGGGCTGGGGTGGGGCAGGTGAGCCCGTAGGCAAAGGCGTGGCTTGCTTCTCCAGGGTGAGAGCAATGACCCTTGTCCTGGGAGCATTTCTGTGCACCTGGAGCACCCCCCCCCCCCCCCCCCCCCCCCCCCCCCCCCCCCCCCCTGGGAGCAGGGCGAGCCCAGCAGCCAGCACCTCCTCACAGCTCCTCAGCACTGGTGGCCAGCAGCCCGGATACTGTCCCTGGATGTGACAAATCCCCTTAGCGCTATTGGCCAAAGCACCTTAAGTACAGCCCACCTGACTTCCACTTCTAGGTTTTACTTGAGTTCTCCACTTTTTCAAGTTTAAATTAAACAAACAAACAAAAAAGACATCCCTGCCCCTTCACATAAACTTGTGACTGGGTCACTTGACCTAGTCCTAGAGGGTCACTTAAAGGAGGATGAGGTAGCAACTGGGGACACTCCACTCCCCAGTGAAATACGATGTCCTGCGGCTTGCTTTTCATTTCCTGAGTACCAGACCAGGGAGTGCTAAGTGTGTTTGTGTTTCCTCAAATCCAGATGGGCCAACAAAGAGGCAGAGTTTACAGACCAAAGCCCCACAGGGTTGGATATGCTTGCCTATCTTTGACATTTAAGGCCCCGAAGTAGAGAACCATCCTGGAAACAGCCGGCCCTCCTCCACGACTGCAGGGTCGTGTCCAGTAAGCCTGGCCACACTGTGGCTGCTGCTAGGTGGCTCTCCCTCTTGTCTAACGGCTTCTGGAATCAGTTGTGACATCCACTGAGACAATTTCTGACCCAGAGAAAAATCATTGTAACCTAATTTATACCATTTTCCTCCACACTATCAATAATATTCCTTTCTTAGAAAAATCATGTGAAATGCATATTTAGACAAGAAAATCTACCCAATAAATCATTTCACAGATGAGAAAGAAACCAAGTGTGAAATGAAGCTTAGATGTTTTCAAGGCCAGTTAATTGAAGGAGACACTGCCCACCAGTACAAGCTGCTCTTCACAATGGCAGGAGTGGGGGACACGCGCATGCAAGGGCAGGTCTCTTCCCTGGAGACCACAGGCAGGGCCCGGCCACCCCAGACTGCAGCCCCCAGGTCCACACAGGTGCCTGTCGCTGCAGCACCAGCCCCACAATGCTCAGCAGAGACGGCCACGTGCTGGGCTGCTTGACAAATCTCAACTGCGAGTATTTAATTTATCATATGAACATTAAGGTGTATACTTACATATTCACCAGGCAAGATAATCTAACAACGCTAACTTGTATTTTTCAAGACAGTATAAAAAGTATGTTTAAACAAATCTTGTTCTTTACAACACTTTGCTTTTGAAAATAATTTTTTCAATTTATTTTCAAGAGCCTGTTTTAGAACCATAAAAGAAAATCAATTTGCCAAAGTAGTCTTCTCTTTTCATGTATGCGTGCACACACTCACACGCATAAGCCTAGAGAAAGTAGCTACAAGCACCAGGGCTGGTTTGGCGCTTCACAGAGCAAGCTGTGCTCAGGACAGCAGCCCTGGAGGCCACCTGCTTCCTTGCAGGAAGCTCTGAGCCGGAGCTGGAGCTCCGCTACCGCAGACTTGGGTGATTTTGCCGCTTTCTTCCACGTTCACTGTCCAGGTATTTTCATGATCTTATTGCATAGGCTTTTTTGCATGTTGCCTACAGTGTGTTCAAGAGAAAGGTCACACGTAGTTCACCGGTGCTCCTAGGTGCTCCTCGCGCGAAGGGGGAGGAGGGACCAAGGGTCAACCCTGCTGACTTTCCTTCGCTGATTGAGGGCACTGCCGACTCTGGAGCTCTCCTGGCTGTCAGCCACTTCAGTTCTGTGACCCTGGTGCCCTCCACCAGCAGAGGCAAGTCTGCCCAGGCGGAGCCCAGCAGCTGGGGAGGCTGAGCGGAAGCATTTACACAGTGTCTGGCGTGCGCACTTTGGAAGATGCAGCGAGTGTGCGCCTGGCTGCGGAGCTCAGCCCAGCTCAGCCTCGCCTCCTGCATCATCTCTGTGAAACCTGCTTCATTTCCTCTCGCCATCAGTCAGTCCCGTGCTGTGTTTCTGAAGGCCAGCAAGGCACTCAGAGACTCCCGTGCTCACAGACTCAACACCGGCTCTCGTGCAGCCCTCTCCAAATGCTGCTTTAATGCAGGAGTGCTCACCCCTTCCCTGGCCCTCTCAGCAGCAGTTTCACCTCTTTCCCACCCTGGGGTGGAGCTCCAGCGTGGCCCCCCACAAGGCACAGGAACGGGTGGCCCCACACAGCCTGCCTTCTGGCAGGGGCTGCGCCTGAGCTCTGCGCTCTCCCGTGCTTGCAGTCATCACAGGACTGAGAGCCACAGCTCACCCTGCAGCTCCCAGCACCCGTGGCTCAGCAGGCACAGCTTCACGAGCATGTCTGGTCGGGGCCACCACGCCACCGAGGAGGGCTGCCAAGGACCCACAGCTGTCCTTGGGTGACAAGTCCTGACCCTACTTAGGCCTACAAAGTCATAGCTACTTCTCTGGAACACTCCAAGCTGCTGGAAGGGACGAGGAGCCCAAGCCTCCCAGGGGCGCTGTGCAGGAACGGGTGCCGGCCCTCTCCCTGTATGGGCCCCACCAGGAAACACGCTCCTTCTGCAGCCCGGACCTGGAGCCAGTGCCCTGGGCTGCAGTGGGTAGCACCTGCAGCCACTGCCACTGGCGGAACACTGAACCCCACCGGGCATCACGCTGGCTCCTGCCCAGACGGTGCTCCTTTCCTGAGTCCTGTGCCTGGCTCTGAATTATTTCTCCTGAGCAAAGCGCGCTCCTTTCTTCCTGGACTTGTACTTTAAGTCCCTTGGATACAGCTGCGGCATCCCCCGTCTAACAGCACTCAGGCGACTCACCCTTCAGTGCTATGACATTTCACAGCCCCTCTCCTTTGCGTTCCTGTGTAGTGCAGACAACTTCTACCAGTGTGTTTTATGGGCTGCTCTGGGCCATGTATATTCATTGTTGTATAAATAGTAACAGTGCAGCCAAATGCTAGGCAGAGACATTTAGGTGGGCAGTAAATTTCCCAAGCATGGATGTGCTTTTCCATATGAACCAAAGCAGACGGGTGCAGATCTTGGGGTGCAGACAGCAGGGGGTTCAAGCTAGCTGCCGATGCTCTTTGCACACACAGCGCACATTCACGCGCTGCTGATGGAGCAGTGGGAGCCAAGGCCGGACACTGCCGCACACTGTCCTGGCGCCACTGCGTGTCCGCGAGGACCGCACCGCAAGCCCCAGCACCACGACATCTAGAGCAGCAGCGCCTGCCAAAGGCCAGTGCCTGAATTCCCTTCTACATGAAACTGGTGAAGTCATACTGGGTTATCCTAAAGTACCTTGACAATTTACAAATTTTCATTCTGAGAAGGAAAGAAAGGCTGTCAGTGAGAGAAATGCTTCTGGCTGTTACTGCAAAGGTGGCTGTAATGCACGTGGTCTGTATGGGGGCCAGGTGCCAGGAGTGTGAGTGACACCGTGGTGAAGGTGTGCCCCTCCGGCGGACTCAGCGCCCCGGAGGTTCCCCCTAGTGAGCTCGAGGGGCCACTCCGTACCTGCAGTGGGCCTGATGATGGAGGGTGTGCTGGAAGGTGTGATCACAGGGACACACTCGTCGTCCTGAGAGTAGCCAGCCTGGATGGCTCGCAGGTAGCTGTGGCTTCTCGTTCGGAAGCATCCCGGCAGGTCCAGGGCATCCATGGCTTGAGACTCCACTTCACTGAAGACAGACTCGCACACCGACTCGAACTGCCCATTCATCTCGGCCTCACTCATCTGTAACAATCAACAGTACGTTGGCCTTGGCCAGCAGGTTACCCAGTCCCAGCCCCAGCCCTAGGGCCCATGTGCCCTCTGCCAGCACTGCATATCTGCAAGCTCAGGTCCACCACGCTGGGCTGTGTACCAGTGCAATGCTAGCCAGCCAGCTCCTGAGGTTGGCAGGTGTCTGTGGACTCCTGCTGGCTGATGGGGCAGGAGAGCAGGAGACAGAGACCTGAGTGTCCCAGGACACCTGGCCAGGACCATTTACAGGCTCCCATTTGTCCCCACAGCCCTCCTCATCCCCACAGCTCTTTCCCATCCCCACAGCTCCCCCCGTCCTCATCCCTGTAGCCCCTCTCCCTCACTCCTGACGGGTGGGGGTGGGGCCTTGTGGCTAGCTACAGTTGCTTTAGTTCATTCTCATGGCCACTGGGACGTGATTGGCACAGGCACTGCTATCCCCATCCCCATCTGAGCAGCAGGAGTCCAGAACCAGAGAGGAGGACACAGCTGCCCTGGAGCTCCCGATGCCTGAGGCAGAGAGACCTGATGGCCCCAGGTTTGCTTTGTAAACGTGAGGTCTTGGCATCTGACTTCCTCCCATGGATGACCAGACAGAGCCATACTTGTGCAGCCTTTGATTTGAAATCCAGGTACGGACCACTAAGAAGCCTGCTCTTCAGCAGCCTGTGCCCATGGCTGGACCCTCAGCTCTGGCCTTGGAGATGGTGGCCAGCGAGAGGACACATGGCCCTCAGGTCTCCTTGCTAGAGGTTTGCAAGGACTAGAGCCACATGGAAGGGTGGGAGTGAGAGGGAGAGCTGATGCTCAGGAAGCTGAAGCGGGACCAGCCCCAGGCCGAGAGGTGCCTCTGGGTGGCCCATATTTGGGCAGTGGCCTCCTTCCTGGGCACTGTATCTGGCTCACACTAGCACACGGGTGTGCCTGACAGTGCAGAGCCAGGGCTGGGCTCCCTGGTGGGCCCAGGACAGGGGAATGGGGGCTCCATGGAGGGGAGCACTAGGGTGCCTGCTGTCTCTGCCCATCCCTGGGGACACAGGGGCACTGTGGGCAGAATTGTAGGTCCCCTGATTGTGAGTCAGTCACAGCACCCCAGGTGCTCAGGAGAAGCCAGCCAGAGGGCTCCTGATCAGAGCTGCAGGAGAGCCGCTGACTCCCCCTGTGCACGTGGGAGGGTGTGGCCACCACACCATCCAGCAAGGCTGTTGGGCGCTGAGACTGCAGCCCCCCTCGATGCCCACAGCACTCTGCAGGCTGGAGCGGTCTCCGTTGTGGTTGAGGTCCCCCCTACTCTTGAACCCCCCATTACTACATAACCTGGCTAACAAACAGGTGCCTACAGCAGGTCACTGCACGTAATACTGCAGATTTTTTCACAATTAGGAAATGAATTCATCTAGCTGTGGTGGTGCACAATGAAACCTCAAGTTTCTTGGGCAGTCAAGGCAGGAGAGCCTCAAGTTTGGGCAACATATTCACTTTGCAAAACCCTACCTCACAATAAAAACCTAAGAAAGGGATGGAGCTCAGTTCAAGGTCATGGCATAGCCAGCAGAGGGGGGACCTGGAGCTCTGAATTCGAGCCCTGCAGCACTTTGTCTGGTCTGCTTTCCTGCTATGCACAATGGTGCATTTTAGGCAGGAAAAGATGTGACTTCCACAGACTCGTTTTTGGAGACCCACTGTGTGTTCACCAACAGCACGATGTGAAGGGCACTTGGCCCCACAGTGAGGGCTGCAGTACCTGCCATGTTTGCACTGCCCTGGAGCAGGCATGAAGCGTGTGCAGCAGGCCCTGAGGGCGGAGGCCTCCAGGAGAGGGCGCTCCAGCAGGAGCCACTTTCGCCCTGCATTTCTGTGTTCAAGGCTGGTTGTTAGAACTGTATTTTTAAATCGGTTGCATTGGCTGAAAGGGAGAGTATCAGATTTTTTAAAGAAGGACATCTGCTTTAGCAGGCTTATCCCTGGGTGCGGAGACAGCATCCAGGGAGCCCATGACTTCAGCTGACTTTTGACCTTTCCAATGCCATCTCAGATTTCTGATATGACAAAGCAGACAGTATCCTCTGCATGTAAAGACCGCAGCATCTGGCTGTGGGGGTGCAAGGCTGCTGCTTTTGTGTTATTGTTTGCAGGCAGTGGGGCCGCTCACCAGTTCATCCAGGTTGGGGCCCTGAGAGCTGGAGCCAGACAGTCCTGGTCTGCAGCCTCGTCCTTAGGAAAGAGATCCACAGAATTCCTTTTGCTGCGCATGGAAATTTAAGTCCCTTTCTAAGAGAAAAGCAGCATCTAGACAGACAAAAGAGGTAAAATCCCTGCGATAAGGGCCAGCAACCCACAGCGGATGTTAGAGGGAAAGTCCACGGTGCAATGTCTGTGCAGGCAGGATCTGCCCCCCAGGGATCACTGTGCTGGAAGGGAGCCTGGGCCTAGAAGGATGCCCCTTGTTGCCAGCTCCTGCAGGCCCAGCGCCCTCCATCACAGCCCAGCTGCAGCAGGCAGAATTACAGGCAGCGATTGCTATGCATTACGTTTGTTACGCTAATAAGCAAGGTGCCATTATTGAGCACTTATTCTGGCCTGGCGCTCTGCCTGGTAATGGTGAATGCCCATTAGGCACTGACTTTGTTACCTGTGTTCTGGGAGGGCATGTGGGGAGCAGGCCCTACACCCTCAGCCAGAGAGCATGGGTGTAAAGCTCTCCATGAGTGCTCATTAAAATGAACAAGCAATGTGTTGAATCAACATTTAGCACCTCAGTTCTCATTGCTGTGCACGAGGCCCAAGAGAGCTGCCAGCCTGGCCACACTGCACTGCCTGGGGCAGTCACCCCAACCGAAGACTGGCCAAGGTCCTCCCTCCATGCCTGCTTCCCATGGTGTCCCTGAGCCTGCTTAGGTACCTGGTGCCTAGTGGGAACCAAGCCCTGCCAAGCAAGCAGCCTGGCTGGCTCGTCTGGTGACACCAAACACTTTTTGGTGTTGCAGCACTTGTTTTCTGTCCTGTGCAGAGCTAGGGATGGAAAGCAGGACAAACCTCACAGGACAAACACCATAGAGCCACCTCTAACCAACAATACTGCCTGGGGACCCCCGGGCAGGCCTGGAGATGCAGTACAGATCACCATGGCCACACGCCCTCAGTGGCCCCCACTTTTGAAGGAGGAAGACAGTCCATGCCAAGTCCAAGGGGGGAGTAAGTGGCTCATCAGTCATGGCTCACCGAGGGAAATAGGTGGAAACATGACGGAGCAGGAAGCGCCCAAAAGTTAGTCCTGCTGAGCCCATAGGTTTCCAGTCAGTCACAGTGAACACCAGCCAGGACCCACTCCTGGCCTCTGAGCAGGGGTGAGGGCAGGGGCGTGGTTGGGAGGCGGGTGCAGGGTACACAGAGGGTCCCCACCTGGCTCACGCAGCTGGCCTGGCTCAGGGTGCTCACAGCCCGCATGTAGCTCTGGTTCCGGGAGCGGAATTTCGGGGAGGTGTAGTTGGCAGCAGGGTCCAAGCTGTGAATGACAGGCACCTCACTAGCAGCTTGCAGGTAGCTCTGGCTACAAGGAAAGAGAAACGGGAGAGGCCATCTGTGAGCACGAGGCGGTGGGGTGAGCGTGGTGTCTGGGGCTGTGCAGAGGCAGAGGCAGGACCTCTTGCCTGATGCCTTCTGCTAAGGGTCAGGCTGCCTGGCCCAGTGTTCTCAGACTCATTTCCCCCAGCAGGCGCAACACCAGAGTAACTGGGAGGCTGTGTATAAGACTGCCTTGAATCACACTTCCTATGGCCAGCAGTGGAGTTAGCATCATTACACATTAAAGGAAGTGCAGAAATGCCCGTAACTCAGAGCTGAATAGCACACTCAGCTCCGATGTCAAATAATGAGCTCAGAGAGCCTCAGAAGGGTCCTGTTGGTCTCCTGGCATCTTCACATACTGAACAGACAACAGGCTCCCCTTAGGTTGGACCTCGATGTACGGGGGAACAGAGCACGCAGGATAGACAGAAAGTGCAGGTGTAGGAATCAGGCCAGCTGCAGCATCCTGAGTCCAGTTCCTGCCAAAGCCCTTCAAAATTCAAGCATCCCTGCTTTTCTAGCTTGTGATTTTGTAAGACATTAGTGTGCAGGGAACCCTCCCCAGCTGAGATCGCTGGCTCATGGGCCATCGCTCTCCAGCCTTACCGACAATATTCCCATAACCCAGTAAAGCTCCAGTTTATTTTATGGACTTATTTTATTTTCCATCCAGGCTCTCTACCTGGAAATGGTGACTAACCCTTAGGCACTAACTCTGCTACTCTAGAAATTGGAATATTGTGGACGGAAGTCACCAGTCAGCCTCCTGTTGTGTTTTGGGTCATAACGGAACATGAAATATTGCACAGGCCTATTTACAAAAATGTGCATAAACACTAAGGGAACAGTTCTGACTCCATGGTTGGGTAGCGAAGTAAGTCCTTTCTTTTCCAGGTAAGCTCTTGGTGTGATTCTTTTTTTCTAATTAACTTTGTTTTTGAGACAGGATCTTGTATTTAGTTCAGGATAGCCTTGAACTTACTATGTAGTCTGGGCTGGCCTCAAACTCAGAGCGATCCTCCTGCCTCCTGAGTGCTAGGATCACAGGGGTATACCACCATAACCTGCTCTGATTTACTTTTAAAATAGAAAATCAAAGAAAAAATTGGGCTCCATGAATCTCATGAAGTGGCAGTGCTGTAGCTGCAGAAGAGCTCTTTCTGCTAAAAATGACCTTGTGCTAATGGAAGTCTGCAGTGGACTCCAAACCTCCCCTCCACTCAAAACAGACGAGATGGACTTGGGGGACAGGTTTGCAGCCTGGGACCTCCAGGGTCTTCACAGTGGCCCGTGCACTCTCACGGCACCCAGTCCTGGGGACCACGGCCCCCACCCTGCCAGGCCCAGCAGGGCATGGTGACCAGCACAGCCTGGCCACCCGTGTGCAGCCTGGGCTTCCAGCCTCTAGAAGGGACACACTCTATAGGGCTGCTGCCAACTCCCACAGGAGGCTCAGCCAGGGCCTGAGAGGGAGCTCGCCACGTGTGTCATGAAGCACCATGTCTGGGATGGCTACACTACAGCTCAGGTGGATGCATAGCCTCACAAAGGCCATTCGCTAAGCCACAGCTTCCTCATCTCCGTCCTGCTGCTTCTTGGGCAGTTCTGGTTCCCTGCTTGCCTTTTTGCACTGCGCTCGATGTCTTGTCCTCCGTGTGACGCTGTCATTCCATCATTTTAGCGCAAAACCAAGGTGACGCCTAGGCTCTACAGACCGCAAGAGGATCTCATGTCTCAGCCTCCACATCCAGGACTTCCAGCAACAGCCTGGCCATGAGCACGGGCAGAGGCATTCTCTCTACGCCCATGGCTCAAGCCCAGCATTCAGTGCTTCTTTCTATTCCAAAAACAATGCCTTCAGGAGACACTGCCACATTCCAGCACACTCGCCCTGGTGAGGACTTGCTGCCCCTCAGTATGTGAGAAGGCCAGCAGCCAGGGAAGCAGGTGGGCAGCCCTACAGGGTGGGCAGTGGGGCAACCAGCACTGCCACGAGCCCAGGCAGTGCGGCTCCAGAATTCATGCTTTTAATCCCAAGATGGTGAAATACAGCCAGTGTCCACAACAGAACCTAGGTACAGACTCTAGCTGTACCTGGCCATCCCTCAGGATCTGGAAGAGGGCCCCAGGACATGCAGCACTGTGGATCTGCTGCCCCACACCCACATACTCCACATACCTAACCTGTGCAAGTGTGGGCGAATAGCTGCTCCTCAGCATTGCTTAGAGGAAAGACAGGAAGGTCTGCACCCGTCACAATGCTGCACCTCCAGAATGCAGCTGGATGCTGGGATTTGGGCCTTGGGAGGCCGTGGCAGGCACTCAGCATGTCTGTCACAGGCCTCAGCAGAGTGCATGGTGCAAGCAAATCTAACCTTTGATTTTGAATGCTCTGGAATTTTCTTTGTGAACACTTTCCACCTGTGCTTGGATGAATCCTCAGATGTGGAAACCCAGGTTCACAGAGGGCTGTGTTTTAAAGTTTTCTTAAAAACTCATGTTAGCTATAGGAGGCTAGTAAAGATTTTTAAAAGACAGAAGAGCTGAGCATTTTATAGCCTGTGTCCAGGAAGGCCAACTATTCTCATCCACACAGCTGTGGGCACTGGGCCCGAGTGCCCAGCTGGTTCCTCTCCAACCCCCAGTGCCACATCTCGTGCTCTTTCCAAGGTGACTTTCCCTGTTTTCGCGGCTGCCCTGGGAGCCCCTGCGCTCTGCAGCTGCCTTCCGGCACACGAGGTGATAACGCCACGTGGGCACCCCAGTTACCAGAGACTGAACAATATTGTTTTTACACAGAACTAGAGGCAGCCCTAGAAATTCTCAAAAGGAAACCATTAGGCATTTTTAGAATAGCGTGGAAACATGGTTGGTGTGAGTGCCCGCCCTTCAAACGCTGCCCACACAGTCATTTGTGACTCAGATGGCGGGGACTGGAACAATTTGGGAAGCTGTAAGAGTGAAAAAGTAATCGCAGAGGCAAGAATAATAGAGAAGCACTCTGCGTTTTCTTTCCATTTGCAAATCGTTCCAGTGTTGTTTGCTGACTTGTGGGCTTAGAAATCTCATCTGTAACTTTTGATTATCATAAAAGCAAATTTACATAACAAATGTATGCTTAAGCAAGTCTATTAGGCTGATGTAAATATGCTAGACAATAGAAGCAAAATAATCCACTCCCTGGTCCTGGAACCTTACGAAGCAGAAGCAACCGTGCAGGTTGTACTGAGCTAAGGACAAATACAAGGACATGATCATTTCATGTGAGTGTAGGGACATCTCACATTTTTATCAATGCTATCTGACAGGATCAGCACCCACATATGAAAAACAGCTACCCTACTGCTTCGAATGGAAAAGGAACAAACAGGCTGAGAAGCACTGTACAGACCTGTGTGCATGTGTGCAAGGCGCACACGTCTGTGGTGAGCCTCCTGCCTGGAATCCTCTGTGTGGGCCCACCCCCACGTCCCATGATCCCTGACCGACACCCATTCTGGGAAGAGCTTCCTTCCAGGTTGTTTCCACGGTAGGGATGCGTGCGTCCTCTCAGCTCTGGCGGGGGCTGGACGAGGGCAGGCTCATCCCCACCTCAGGGACCCCTGCTAGAAAAGCCACCAGAGTTGCAATCCAGGGAGGGAGGGTTTTCCTGCAGCAGCATGGGGTCCTTCCTGCCTGGAAGGACACGATGCCCTTCCATGGTGCCATCTGGGGCTGCATTGGGGTAAGGCTCAGCCCCCAGAGGTGGGGGACAAGCCAGCGACACGAAGCCAGGACCGAGCCGTTTCATGTGTCTGCTGTACGACGTTTCCGTCCTGCTGTTGCCGCTGGGTCACAGATCCTTGTCTCTCTGGCACCTTCTGCTGTTACTCTTGGGCTGGGCTTAGGGGCCACTCACTTCCTGAGGACACAGTGATGGTGAGCTGTGTTGCCAGCGTCCTTTGTGGAGGCTACCTGATGCCCACAGGTGGTAGCAGGGCCTGGGTGCTAAGGCCTCCCCAGGGCAAGGTCTCTCATTGCTGCAGCCTGTCCCTGAGTAATGCATCAGCATTGTGCTGGGCACCAGAGAGGGGTGAACAGAGCTGCCGGCAGAACGCAGGGCAGTTAGTTCAGCTTGGGCATCAGTCTGTTCCGAGCATTACCCTGCACATGCCCGGATGGGCCAGGTGCTGGAGACACGCAGCACTCATCCCAAGTCTGGACTTAACTGGGAAGCCTGTGACTTTCCTTGTCAAGCCTGGCAATGCTACAAGCAGGCGCACCTTTCTCCTGAGGTGTCTGCCTCGTCGAGGACACAAACGAAAGGGTGGCTCAGAGCCTTCGTTCCAGGCACCATTCCCAGCCCCCTTCTAACACTGAAACCATTTTGGTTTCACCAAATCACTAAGTTGCCCATTCTGGGCTCCCATCGATAGTCTTCCAGCTGCAGCCGCTCCAAATGTTGGCTGACAGGTGTGTACTACCACGCCTGGCAGGAAGGCAAGGCACTGAACGGACACCACAGGAGATCTAGAGCGTGTGCCTCCAGGAGGTGAGGACACAGGTCCTCTGGCCAGAAAGCGAGGCTGCTGTGGAGAAGGCTCCCAGACACAGGTTTAGAAAGATGGGGTGTGCCTGAGGCCGCCTAAGGAATCTGAAATGGGTGCCACAGCCAAAGAGAAGCACTGTCTTCCATCCGGCACTTGTAGAGGAGAGCTTCAGGCACACGGCTGGTGGCACAGGACACTGGCCATCTGTCTGCCACCACCATCCTCCCGGCGTGATCTCGGAGAGCTCAAGTCATCTGTCCCGAAGCACAGTACTCCGCACAGATGAGGCAGATGGGGCACAGGAAGGGGATGGACCGTGCCCAGGGTCTGACCTTCCAGTAGAGACAGTTGCCTCCCTGGGAGAAGAGCCAGCTCTGGGCCTGGGGGTGATTTGGACCTGCAGATTCCGAGGCCCTGTGAGGGCAATGACAGGAAGGAACTGAGGTGTGGGCAGCAAGTCAGATGCGAAGTGTGGGCAACACTGGCACATGGCGTGGGAGAGAAGCCCCAAGGCTGGAGCGCAGGGGAAGTTAGGGAGGGGGCACAGGAGTGCCTGGGGCCAGGGCCTCACTCGGGCTGAGACTGAGCAAGGCCATCATTCAGGACAGCCGGGGCCCATCATGCACTTGTGAAGCAAGGGTGGGGTGGCAGAGAGGGGCCACATTGCAATATTTAGGGATGAAAGCGCGGAAATGGAAGCGACAACTTTGGACAGATTGTCCATTTGTCAGGAAAAAGGAGAGAAAACAGGCAATTTGAGAGAGGCTGGGGGTTTCTGCCAGATGAGACACCTGTGTCCACGTTAGAAGGTGATAGTAAGAGGCCACTGCCACACCACCAGATGTGCAGGGTCACTCTCCCACCTGAGAAAAACACAGGGCCCACCAGGGCAGGCACACCGGGTGTGAAAACGTCAGTGTGTGCAGACACAGGCTTGGTGCCAGACAGCTGGTTCAGGTCCTGCTCCACTGCTTGGTTCTGCATGAATGAGTGGATCTCCGTGCACCTTCCAGGGGCGATGGCGGTGATGAAAGTGACAATTCTGCATCCTCTGCACTCAGCACGCAGTCCACAGCCACAGACACCAAGTCAGATGTGACCCCATGCTGGGGAACTGGCACAGCATTCCCCAGACTTGTCACTTAGGGCAGGGAGGCTGCGCACCAGGGCACCCGAGGGCAAGGGGCGGAGGCAGACCTGGGAGATGTCTCTGCACCTGGCACTCCTCAGGTTGGATGCAACAGGGCAGCGCCTTTCTTCTTAGGAAAGACCAAGCCGAGGTGAAATTAGCTAAGAGAAATCTCCTTTCCTTCCTAGCAAGAAGCATACAAAACAGGACGTGCTCATTTGTTGAGAAAGATAGACACACCTATAAGTCCAGGCGCAGGTGCCGGCCCCAGATGGGGGCTCACACTGCTCCTTGGTCACCTCCTCAGCACTCCATGCTCTTTCTTGCACTTAATTTGAGCCATCCTGCTGGGGCTGAGTGAGTCTCATTACAGTCTTCATTTTTATCTGCTGACATCCAGTGATTCACTTACTGGCCATTTGCGTAACTTTCTTGTGAAATGACATTGCTCAGTTATTTGTTTTTAATGTGGTCTTTTCTTTGTAGTCCATCGCTCATTCTGCTGTCAAGTCCTCTAAGACCCCAACACACAGGAAACAAAAGGAAAACCAGACAAAAGGGTTTGCATCAAATTAAAAAGCTGCACAGCTAAGAAACCATCAGTAGAGTGGAAGGACAGCTCGTAGAACCACAGAGAACATTCACCAACCATTTATCAAAGGGTTCAGACCCCTAACATATGAGGAATACAAAACTGTAACAGTAACAACCAGACAAATTTAAAAATTGAGAAACGATCTGAATGTGTGTCTCAAAGATATACAAATGGCCAAAATTGGATCAAGAACTTGTGACATTATCAGCTATAGGCAAATGCAAATCAAAACCACAGTGAGATGATGCATCACCTGTCAGAACAGCTATTTTCAAAGAAAGGAGAAAGAAAAAGTAATACAAGCATGAAGAACTCACACTGTGGTCAAGAATGCAGATTAGGACCAACAGAGCAGAAGTTCCACAAAAAGCTGAAGCTAGAATTCCACACAGAGATCGGAAGCTCGGACAGCACACCAGGGAGACACTGCCTGCTGTGCATTGCTCCAGGGGCAGGACAGGGATCACCTGGGCGCTGCTCACCCACAAAGAAGGAGCTCTGGGCATCTGTAGCCATGTGAGGGAGCTGCAGGACGCTTGCAGACACCATGCGACCTTGCACAAGCTGATTGGACGCAGAAGTCTGATGAGGAGGGCCTGGAGGGCAGCATGTGCTGTGGATGACGGAAGAGGTGTAACCTGTGTGATTCCAGAAGGCCTCTTTCCTAAGAGCCTGAGCCCTAGCACGGCCACTTTAACATAACATGTAGACTTACGCTGGTGGCACTACAGAGATCCCCATAATTCTAACATCTGGGCCAGCTCAGGCTCTGTGCTAGTGGAGCTCGATGCCCTTGCGGTCCTGCACAGAGACTGATGCTGGCAGCGAGCCTCCTGAGCCTGGCTTCTGGCCTGGGCTCTGCTGGGTGGGCGTCTTCAGCACTGCCCACGTAGCTCAGGGGTTTAGTCACCAAGATGTCTCCACTTCGTTGGGCAGCAGCTGGAGACCATGCTCAGCTCAGGGTTGGCATGTGCTCTCCATGTTCAATCAGCAGCTTCCTTGTGGCTCTGCCCGCCCTTCTGTCACCGTGGCAGCCCTGATGCCATGCAGGATGGCAGCTCTGCAGAGTACTTGCTTCCACATAGCACAGGAGATTCACGAGACCACGGGGCCAAGTGAAGAGGTCCTGGCTTTTGAAATGTGAATACCCTGCCTTCTGCTTCTTGGGTTTCAGGTGTGTGTGTGTGTGTGTGTGTGTGTGTGTGTGTGTGTGTGCATGCACCCATGCATGTGTGTGTCCCACAGTCTTCTATAACTATCTTTGGTAAGAGGTCTGTTCAAAGTAAGCTGTTGCTTCAGAGCCCACCTCTCACTTTTTACATTTAGGCACTGCGTAGCTGGAGGAAACCCTCCAATCAGCTGGCCCCAGCACATCTCAGTTCTCTGCTCCATGGTTGCTACCAGGTTTGGGCAGTGCCCACTGCAAGGGACAGCCTGCCTCCTGTCTTGCACTCCCCAAGGCAAGGGCCTGAGTGGCAGGCTGAGTCCCCCGACAGTGCTGCCCTGATCTGATTCTGAAGGAAAAGCTGGTCACACAGTGCAGATACCTGGCTGTCAGGGCAGTTGTAGTGGAAGCCACCTCTAGTGCACGGTGTCCCTGCTGGCCATCTATGCAGCTGTGTCCGCAGAAACAGTAGCCATGCCCTCTGTCTAAAGAGCCTGGCTGGTAGGGTCCTGGGTTCCTACGGGAACTCTGTGATGCGAGGCTGGCTTCCAGCATAGCGGACGAGACAGCTGGCCAGGGTGAGTCACACCTTCCGTGCAGTGAGGAGCGCCCTGAGGGCCCCTGCTGCTGAACACGCTGCCGAGCCTGGTGCCTTCCAAGTGATTCATCACCAGAACTGCCCTGCCACCAAGCTGTGTGACCAGAAATGGCGTAATAGAGGAGGGAGCCTTTTAATCCTGTGACATTTGACATTTGTTAAATGCACCCTTTGCTATCATCTTTCTCTATAATTTATTGTTCTACAAAAACACAGGATACAAGCCATGATCAGCAAGCTATAGGTGAAGATGACACAAAGAGGGGAGATTTCAAGCTTCAGAGACAACCTCAAGAAAGACCCAAATGGCATTTCTGTTAAAATGCTCTCTCAAAATAAGTCACTCACCTGACAGACTTTTGAGCACTGTCTTAGTTACTTTTCTCTGCTGGGACAAAATACTGACACAATTAAGGACGGAAAGGTTCATTTAGCTCACAGTTAGTGGAGGTTCAGCAGAGTGGCACATGGCAGAGAGCAGAAGACAGCAAAGGTCAAGGGGGGAACAGGCAGGGGAGGAAAGGCAGAGGCAGCCTCTCTCTCTTCCTTACACTGCTTCCAGGCCGCCCGCTCCAGGGCAGGTGTAGCACTCACACCCACAGTCCCAGAACTGGGTTGTGAATTAATTTCAAACTCCGGAAGCTGCCCCATAACTTCATGTGGCTTTGAGGGGGGACACCAACACACAAACCGCAACAAGAACCCATGTCTGTGCTGCCCATGGAGCGCACCACGCAGCACAGACACGAAGAGGGCGAGGCTCGTCCTCAAGGACTGTGCTGTCTCGGCTGACCTGGGACCAAGGATGGTCCCTGTGCCTTGCCCACCTCCATCCTTCTGAGTTGCTTGTCATACAGCAGCATAGCCTGGGCAAGGAGAACAGGTTCGCTGGGCTCCTGGATCTGGTCCAAAGTGGCAGGGTCGCCTCTGTCAGTGGCCATTTGCTGCCAGAGAACTGAAATGGCACAGGGCGTCTAGGAGTGAGAGACCTCGCCAAAGTGACTCTGGACCTAGGGGTAGCCCATGCACCTGCAATTGCTCGAAGTGGTTCTTGCTTTCCCGGAGGCAGGGACCTGTCACCTGCACGTCCCACCTTGTCCCTCTTGGAGATCTTGTTACAGGGATTAAATCTCAGCATGGGTTTCAGAGCACACCAGCAGTGCCACACTGTTTTCCCGCTGTTTATAGATCAGAGTGGATTGATCTTCACATGTAGGCCTGGATGGGAGTGTCACAGCCTAGCTGAGGTCCCACTGGTAGCTTTGCTCACTAAAGTCCTGCTGACATAGCAGTGATCCATCTCCATCTCCCACAGGAAACTTCCTTCTCCTGCCTCAGCTGGCTCTGGTGAGGTCTTTGGAGGAAAGCTGTGACTGGCCTGGTCTCACAAAGATCCTCTCACTTGAGAGGGAACAGTGTGGCCCAACTCCAAAGCACACCTTCCCTGTTTGCTGACTTCTGCACAGATGCAGTGGTCACGCTGCACGGGAAGCTCATGCCGACACACAGACTGGCCAGTGGCTGTGCCCGGAGTGAATGCTCTGCTGCTGGCCCTGCACAGCCTCGCTCTCTGTTTCTTCCTTTACATGGGCTTGCTGCACCTGTGCATCCCAGGCGTGCAGGACGGGGCAGTGCTGGAGTGAAGGCGCCTCTCTCATGTAAAACCACCGCACCCAGAATGCGCCCTGCAGGTGAGTGAGGGTGCAGTGGGTCTGAAGTCTCTAAGGTCCTCAGGATGGTCTTGCAGTCACTGTGGTCCAGTGCAGGAGAGGACCCCATGAGGATTAGACACTGCCATTTCTCAGCATCTTGGCTATCCTCTGAAGAGCTGTGGTGGGGCTGTGGACACCAGAAAGCACGTGGTGTGCTCTGACCTTCCCAGTGTTCTTGCGCTGTCCTCACACTCGATACGGCACCCGTGGCACACGCAGTGAGCCAACAGGGCTCAGAGGTCCTGCAGCCTGTGACTCTTCACTGTCAGGACAGAAGCAAAGGCTGCGCTAGGCTCTGGAAGTTGGGCCAGGCCTGCTGGGGCCTCGGCTTCCTCAGACGATGGTGGCCGTGATATGTCTGTTGTCTTGTTCTGCAGAAGCACAACCAAAGCCTGCTCCAGCAGCGCGGGGCAAGTGCTGAGCCCCATCTCACGGCCCTTGACCCTGCCGGCCAGGCTGAGGTCTTGCCGCTGCCCTTTTCCTCCGGGTCTCCCACATAACAGACATCTCCTCCTCCCCAAGGGATTGTGTTTCTCTTTATAAACATGTCTGAAAGCTGTCATTCCTGCTTCAACGTTGGTGTCAGGGCGCTAAGAAAACCCGAGATTTGTTCTAATTTGTATCAGAATCTCCTGAGTGCTTGTGATAACATGACTCTATGGCTTTTGTCCCAAGAAATGGGATTTAGAAGGGAGGGTGGGCCCTCTAGCCCCTTTTACTTTAAATGACCAGGTGATACAGGAACAGCATGCCTGGATAGAGGGGTGGCGCTGAGGTGTGGAGATAGCCACTGTACCAGTCTCACTGGGGAGCGACAGCAAGCACAGCAGCAGTGCCATCTGTGCTGTAGGAGCTGCGGACTCAGGTGAACACAGATTCCTGAGCACAGAGCCACGCCATGCCTGCTGAGTAAGTCTGCAGAGGCGCAGGGGAGTCCACGGTGTCTGTGCAGGGGACAGTGGCCCTTGGAGGTGCTCTGCTGCAGCCTGGGCCTCAGGGGAGGGAGGGCATGAAAATCCAGGTGGGTGAGATGTGGGCCTCCCTCCCTCCCAAGGTCCTGGGCACCTGGAGTTGGAAGGTGCAATACATGGAGGCAAGGTGAGCTGAACTCTGCACAGTCTTGTAAACACTCAGTATCCTGCTGGGGCACAGGAAGCTCAGAGCAGGCCCAGCCCCTCAGACAGAGCCACTGCGGTGGTACCCCTGCAGAGTGGCGAGGCCTCAGGCGGAGGGACTGGGCACAGTCACCACCTCCCCGAAGCGGTCGTCGGCTGTCACTGCACAGAGACCCTCAGAGGCACTGACAAGGAGGTGGCTCCACCCTGCAGAGTCCTCGGGGCCCAGGCCGCCAGGCACCAGCTCCAGGGCAAAGGCCGAGGCAGCGCAGGCATGGCGGCTGTTTACACTTTGGCTTCCCTTGACCTTGCTGAGAACCAGTGCAGTCCTTGAGCCTTGCCATCCTTTCCATAGTTCCAACCTCTCTCAGAAGCAGATCAGCCTGACCACTGTAAGGCTGAGACTCCCGGATGAGCTTGCAGGGCTGAGCTCCCAGCCTCTGTCCCCCTCTCACCTGGGGCATTTCGGGGAATTTCCACCGGAACTGTCCAGAGGAAGTTGAGGCTGCACTGCTATCCCCTGGCCCTCTGCCTCCCCGGGCAAGCAGAGCCCATGGCAGTGTCCTGGTCACCTGGGGACCCTGCATCACCCGCCCGCTCAGCTGCCTTCTTCGTGTCTCTGATCCCTTATCATTGTCAACCTCAGGTCACTGCTGCAGCCACGCTCGACTCTACCCCCAGATCCAAGATGTCCTCTTGGATCGGCCCCTGCCTGGGCACAAAACTGGAAGGCAACTGAGTGCAGGCACAGCTTCGTATGCTAATGGTATTCTGCGTTCTCATCCTTTACAGCAAGGGTGGAAATTCTGCCTAACTCCCCGTTTTGCTGAACTGTTTCCCTGAAACTCCACCATCTCTTAGGCGCTCACAAGTGGCAGGAACATGTGTTTCTAGTGTATGTTGCCGAAGTGTTCAATGAAAGATTTGAAAGCATTTTTTTGAAAAGCCATTTTGTCACTAAAATCTCTCTTCGAAAAACCCAAAACAGTGTTTATGATTTTTAATCAACTCTATTTAGGTTGATGTGCCCAGTTATTAATTTACTTAATCGACAACATTGAGCTAGAGCTCAGTCACTTGCTTTATGTACTCCGTCCTTCACACTTTCTCACCTATTAGATAAAGAAATGACAGAGCTCAGACAGCCGAGTGCCAAACACTGAAGACTGAATCAGACACAGCACAGTCTCCACCAGTGGCAAAGGCAGCGAGCTCGCTTCGCCTTGTCCTTCAGGGCTAATTTTGCTGAGCCAAGCCCCACGCCTTGCAGATTCAACTTCTTTGGCTCCCTTCTCTGCGCTCCTGCACTCACTGGAGCCCTGACAGTCGCCTGCACGGAGGGGCTGGGTGACCGCCACACGGCGGAACCCTTGTGCAGCACACACCAAAGCACCGAGCTCAGGGGCCTCTGCTGCGGTGCCCAGCGTGGGCTGGCTCTCGCACAGAGCAGCCCGGTCTGAATGTGTGCTGTCTCGGGCGGACACTTCTGACTCCTTCGGGGGCGCTGTGCTCCCAGGATCCTGTCAGCAGCCACACGGGGCACCCGGCACTCCTGGCTCAGCAAGAGCAATCTGTAGTGATGCCACCATGTGTGGAAGAAAAGGTAGGAAAGTGGAGAGTGTGCAGAATGAGAGGCTGCAAGACAGTGGCCACGCTTTATTTCCATCCCTAAGCATGCTTGTCACCAACAGCGCTGAAGAGACAAAGTGGCCCATATCAAAAAAATTGAGGAAGCTGTCCAGGGCTGTAAATAAATTTACACATTGAAAGAATTTCTAGAAATAACTGAAAGGAAAAAGACTGATTAGCAGTGGCTATATTTTCTTAGCAGGCCTGTCTCTCAGCTTCATTCCTCAACCTTGAACCAAAGTGGAAATCACAGCAGAGCTGCAGGCTCCCCGGGACGACGCGACAGCCATGCCTCCCAGCACAGCGAGCACAGCCACTCAGCAGGAGATCCCGTGTCCCCATTTCCACTGCCACCTATGCATGCAGGAAGCCACAAAACAGACCCAAGTACCTCAAAAGAAAAAAAAATAGTATTAAGAGGGAAAATACACACATTAGAGAAAAGAAAAGCGGCTGCAGTTAGGGAGGCCTCCAGACTGTTTGGCAAGGCAGCCCCGCCACGCCCAGCCTTCCCCGTCCACAGCCTACTGCTGTGGACTGCAGCATAAGCCGCTTTCCTTAAGAAGCAGAGCTGTACAAACATTCTCAGAATGGCATTTCTGAAGTTGAATGGCTTCTGTAGAAGGCTTGACTGGAAGGGGATTTTGACCAAGGTCCTAAGTATTTGGTACACCGATATGCAGCCTAAGATGAAGAGGTCTTCAGACCAGTCTTCAGAACATGCTTGCCTAAGCAAGTGTCCTGCTCTATTTTCAAAGGGGTCGGCTGTCATCCAGTCTCAGAGGAGTCCCTGCTAACCCCTTCAGAACTTCAGAGATGGAGTTAAATGATGCTTGGCTTATGGCACCGAGGAGCCCCAAGAAGACATGGAGAAGCTTCCAGTGCAGCCAGACGCATCTTCCCTGTTCTGGTGAAGGTGAAGGATCTGGAGGCAGCCATGCACCAGGAGAATCTCCTGTCACGCTGCCAGGAGGAGAGAGAAACAGCCTGGTGCTGAGTAGGTCAGTGTCAGCACAGTCACAATGCTTGCTCAGCACCCTGCACCACAGCGAGCACCCAGAGGCCTCCGCCCAGCGAGGTACATGTGACGTCCACTGAGGTCCAGGAGGGGCTGGCCCAGGAGGCTGCCCGGACTGTGTAGCGGGGTTCTGACCCCCATGACCTTCAGCCTGGTGTTACATCTGCAAGCAAGTCACAGTGTGTCAGCCTGGTGCTGACACAGTGGAGGGTGCTAACAAGGGGCCCCCAGGAAGGGAGGTCTCTCCCAGATCCTCTGGAGGGCAGGAGAAAAGCAGGGGTCCAGAGACGGAGGACCCCACTGGCTCCCAGCTGCAGAGATGCAGGCCAGGCACCCGAGCCCCATTGCAGGAGCCTCTGGACAGAACAGTTCCACCGCAGTGGCGCTTGCCGAGGGGGCCTCCTGCATGGGCTGGAAAGTTTGTGCCAGAACCTGACACCCCAAACCCAGAAAGAGTAGAAAAGAATAAATGAACTCTAAAATGCCTTTCAAAAATGTTCAGAACTTTGTCTTTCTACTTAGTTTTTATTTGACTTTAAGAGAGTTACGCATCAGACTAGGACTACAGTGGCATGTTGGTGAGTGAGGGCTCAGAGCTGTGAGTGGGGTGGTTGTGGAGACAGCGGAGGGGTGTGGCACCTTTTCCTGGCCTGTAGGGGTACAGGTGTGTACCTCACTGATTCCAGGACCAGCTTCCCCTCCCTGCCTGTGGAGGCGCCCTGAGGCCTTGCCAGAGTGGGGTGCACATGCTCCCTGTGCCTGTAGCCAGGCCAGAAGACCCTGTTTTTCTCCTGCAGAAATCAGACTTGGAAACCTCCCTCAGGTGGTGGTGGAACCTTGGAGCAAGGCCACTGCCCCCGAGGAGACAGCTTTCCAAGACCATGAAAATGGCACATTTAGAGCTCGCGGCCTCTGCTGGCCCCTCCCACAATGATATGAATGTCCAGGATGGAGGGGTACGAATCCGCCTCCGTTCCACTGAGCCCCAGTGATCTTACGTCTGCTTCACAGGAGTCACAGTGGCTTGGAGGATGACTCCAGCGGCCCCTGCAGTGAGGTGATGTGGACATGGGTCTTATTCAGCCACTCAGCGAGGGCAGAGGCAGACCTAGAGCAGGACTCATGAGCTGCGCCAGCGGGACACCCCTGCCAGGCTGTGCAGATCCCAGGACATGCTGTGTGGGAAGGTCAGCTTGGAGAGGGTGGGGACCCTTGGGCATCTACTCCTGCGCGTGAGGGTCATGGCAGAGCCAGAGCAGTGGTCACGCCACAAAGACCGTGACTTCTGCCAGCAGTGGGGTCTGAGTGCAAAGCGGAGCGGGGGAGGGGCTGCCACGCAAGGCAAGGTCAGGCACCACTGAGGTGGCCAACACCAGGCAGCTGAGAGTCAGGGCTGCAGGGCATTGGGACAGTGGCTTGGGACCCACCCTTTTCCTCCTAGGTGGACTCCAAGCTGCTGGGCCATTTTGGAAAATGCTCATGTCCTGGCTGGGCTCCAACAGCAGGCTGTAGCCCCAACATTTAACACATGGCCAATGGCCAGAGACCGGCTAGACTTGGAGACTGTGGCCCACTTGCCCAGTTTTCAGGGCTGTGCTGTTCTGGGCAGGTGGACCCCGAGCGCCCGGTGCCTTCCCTCCTGGCTGTGTACCTCATGGGCAGGCAGCGAGCAGGGGCCTGGAGCCACGCCGTCCCCTCAGTTGCACTTGCATGGTGTGTCCCGACAGCGACATGTCAGGAGGCTGCCGTGAGGCTTGCCCTCGTGGTCCCTGTCCACCCAAGTCCCTGGCTCCAGGCTCAGCTTTGCTCCACTGCTTGCCCTCCACCTGCCCTCTTCTTTCCTGGGGATTTGCTTATTGTTTCTCAACCTGCAGCCTCCCTTACTTTCTTCACAGCTCTATGGATTTTGGCAAAGCTTAGTCATGTAGCTACCTTGAAGACTGGGGTGTGGAGCCATCCTTCCTTCCTTCTTATCTCCTGTGTGTGCTTAGACTTCTTTTAACATCCCTTGTAGCACAGGCACGCTCTCTTGGCTTTCTGGCTGTCTTCTTCCTCCTCTCCCATCCCTCCCCTTCCTCTCTTCTCTTCCCCTTCCTTTTCTCGCTCTCCCTTTCTTTCCAAGTCTTTATTTCACTTCATTTATGAAAGGTATTTTCTCTCGGACTTGGATTCTGGAGAGCAGGCTTTTCTTTGGTGCTTTAATGCTGTCACTTTACTCTTCTCTGGCTCGACCAGGTCACGACAGAACATGTAGCAATGCGTGGCTTTGTCCTGGCCCCCTCTGCTGCACCCCCTCACAACCCAGTGTGCCGCCTCTCGGGACCCCAGGACTTGTCCTTCTCATCCAGCTCTCCTTTGCTTTCTTTCTGTGGCTGCAATTGAGTTCTGGGTCCTCTGCTGTCCCCACAGCTCCTAGACATGCGGCTCTGCTTCTCATCTCCAGGGTTTCTTCTCTGAGCTTGTTTGGTAGTTTCTGTTGACCCAATTTCACCTACTTCCAAATTCACTGATCAGCACTCAGCGGCGAGGAGACTGCTGGAAGCCACAGCCACCGGCTCGTGAACACCACGCTTCTCTCACGCGGCCGCTCTCTGAGTCCTGCTGATGCAGCGTCCCCTGGATGTGCATGCAGGGCCCCTTCTCCAGCTAGTCACCAGTTGGTGGCCCCTGTGTGATCTTTTCTCTGGTGCTGTGCAGTCTCCACGGTTGTTGCCCTGGGTGGCAGCTGGTGAGGAGGGTTGTCCTCTGCCAGCCCCTTTGCCGGCCTGACCTTTGCCCCAGGGCTCTGAGCACTGGCAACTGAGTGAAACGCAACCAATACGCACTTAAATAATGTGGTATACTGCTACTTCCATCTTTGGAAGCTTCCCAGAGATGTCTTTGGAATGAATTTTGAATTTCCAGCTGCAAATGGTATACTCTCCAAACAGTTTTAATTTTTGGTAATTATCCATTTTTACAGTATGGCAGTATTTTTCCTTATGGATTTGTGAAGGGTTTCATATATGAGGCATATGAACATGTTGCTTTTTACACTGAAAAATTTCCCCCTAGGCCTTTACTATTGTCCTACCACAGCAAAAGTACTTCCAACTTGTTCGCTTGTTTGCTTTGAAAAGGAATAAGCTTTCAATTTTGGGGTTCAGTGAGGTGTGTCTGATAGTCTCTCCCCAGAGGACCAAGTGTAAATACCTCTTCTCTGCCCTAATGTTTTAGAACATTAATAGCCACTTATGCATGTACACATACTCGTGCTTATGTGTGCATGTGTGTGTATGGACGATTTTAATGTTTTAACCGGTCAGAATTTACCTTAACTTAGGATAGAAAGTAGTTCTTGAAGTAAGTCCTCCTTTTCCTGTAAATCTAAAGTACTACCTTTAGCAGAGAATGACTCAGAGATGTTAAAAATAATTTTTGATTTAATGTAATAAACATAATAAAAACTATCTTAGATTTTAAAAATTCAAGTAAGCAGAAAAGTCAAAGGTCCCCAAGAAGTCCCTTGGTGCAGTGTTCATAATAACCGGGACTGAATCGATAAGTCAAGTATCTCAGAGGCGAGGACACAAGCTAATCTGAAGGTGACCTTCGTCGGCCTTGGCAGTGACCTGTAGTTTGCACCTCACTGATCCGATGACCACCTGAGCCCCGGCCCCAGGCTCAACTTCGCTCCATGGCTTAGGGGCCGAGGGCATCCAGAAGCAGCAGCACAGGTGTGAGGAGACTTTGCCTCTTGTTCTCATTTTATTTAATTTTTTAATTTTTCAATTTATTTATTTAGTATGGGGTCTCATTATGCAGCTCAGACTCATAGTGATCCTCCTGTCTCAGCCTCCCCAGTGCTGGAATTGCAGGTGTGCTCCATCACACCTGATTTTGGTGGCCAGCACAGTGCACCCAGGGTTCTGGGTCCAGTATGGCCTGCAATACCACAGAGTCTCCTAAGACAGAGCAACTCGAAGGATGAGAGTAAGTGTGCGTACTTGCTTCCTGCATGAGACCTCCATGCCCCTCTTGGCGTGCACAAATAGTTCGCATTAATGCCAATGACACCTGAGAGAGCAGAGACATGATAACCTGAACACAGTACCCATGCCCTGACTTCAGGTCACGTGGTTCACACTCGGGGGGCTCCATTATCCTGTTGCCCACTGAACCATGACCTCTGCTATCTCAGGAATGGGACCTGCGTGAGAAGGAAGAACCTGGCTCAGCTACTCTCAGTCTGTTGGCTGAAGTGCGTGACGGGAAGCTCTTCTGTGAAGGCTGCAGGTGCTCTTCAGAAAGCCTGCCCTCAGCAAACAGAGCCAAAGTTATTCTGTGGAAAAGTCTTGCCCTCTGCTGTCAAAGGGTCAGTCCTAGGTCTCTTGTTAGTGGTTATTCATATAGCACGCCCACTTTTACATTGCTACGTTCCCTAGAATAATCCACAGGAGAGGAAGCCTTTCACTGTCAAAAGAAAACTAAAATAGGGCTGGGGAGATAGCGCAGTGGCCTGAGTGCTGTCTGACAAGCACAAGGACCGGAGCTATTTGTGCACACCAAGAGGGGCGTGGAGGCCTCATGCAGGAAGCAAGTGCGCACACTTATTCTCATCCTTCAAGTGGCTCTGTCTTAGGAGACTGAATCTGCACCAGCTGGGAGGTCCTGTGGTGTGAAGGGCGAACGACACCTAGTGCACTGGGAAATCTGGCCGTTCCCAATAACATTCCATTTTATTTAATTTTGTGTATCTAGCACAGGATGTACAGGGTCTTATTATGCAAATCAGACCCATAGGGATTCATCTGTGCTGGGATTACAGGCGTGCACCACCACGCCCAGGCTCCATAGCTGTCTCGGCATGCCCCATGGGCAGGGTCAGCACGGCACACTGGGGATGAGCCCTGGCCGCTGAGCTCTGCCTCTGCAGGCACTTTAGCTTGCTGAGCTGTCTGCCCCCCCGTAGCATTTTAAATATAATCTTATAATTATCAATGCCAACAAACGCAGGGAAGTGCGGCTGAGTGTGACGTGAACTCTAGAACGAGAACGGCATACAAAGTTGCTTTCTGGGAGGCATCAGAGGAAGCTGATTTCACCTTGGCTGAGCCGGCTTACTCAGCTGAGGGCTCTCAACAGCACCGTGTCAGCTCTGAAGCTGAAAGTAGGCTGAGGAGTTGGGGGGACCCTGACTGCAACCACACTGAGCACTTCTCTGTTCCCAAATTTGGGGTGCTCATGTGGGGGCCTGGGCTCTTACCTGCTGCAGGTAACATTCAGCTGCAGTCATTACCCAGTTTTCTACCCTGCGCACTAAAGCCCCTGAAGTCACCCCCACCGACCCAGCACCGCGAGCGCCAGGACAGTGGAGAAGAGTCCGAGGCATGGCCTTGCCACAGCTCCTGCCACCCGCGCTTCCCACAAGCAGAACCATCACGCACTGAGAAGTGGCCTTCTCTGTGACTTCCGCTCCCGTGGGACAGGGCACCATGTTGGGGGAGGGCACACAGGGAGACAACAGGCAGTGCTCGGCATCTGTGGTAGAGCTGGGCCTACAAGGCAGAGGACGTCCGATCAGAACCTCCTATTCTCCAAGCTCAGAGCAGCACTGATTCCCCAAAGACACTTATCTGCCTGTGGTTTGGAAATCACATTTATCAAGGGTGTATGTTTAAACAAATGCACACAGTGTATAGTATGATGTCTGCAAAACTAGGCTCCTCCTTCCTCCAGGGCAAACCCACTGCCTAGAAATGCAGTCGTGCAGTTCCACGGAGGAGAGATGCCCCGGCAGGTGTCTGAGTGCAGGCTGACACCAGACACACACACGCACACGCACACACACACACACACACACACACGCAC